>JAGFNQ010003286.1:0-43106 GCA_024364735.1 Boesenbergia rotunda
GGATGCTAAGTCTGATAAATGTCTATTTATTGGATACCCTAAGGAAACGAAGGGTTACCATTCTATCATCCCTTGGAGCAAAAGGTGTTTGTTTCAAGGCATGTTGTATTTCTAGAAAAAGAATTTCTTTTACAAGAAAATAGTGGGAGTAGCATCGAACTTGATGAAGTTCAAGAAACTCCAATAGACATTACAGAGACACCTAGTCTAGACCCACAACCGATAACTCATAGTGATGAGCTATCAGTTGAACCTAAAACAACACCACTCTCGTAGGTCTGATAGGGCACGCAATATTCCAGAGAGATACGGATTTCTCATAAGTGAATCGAACGACGTGTTACTCATAAGCGATGACGAGCCTATCAGTTATGAAGATGTCCTGAAAAGTTCAGAAAGGGACAAATGGCTTGAAGCCATGAAGTCGGAAATGGATTCCATGTACGAAAATCAAGTATGGGACTTGGTTAACCCGCCTGAAGGGATTAAGCCCATAGGGTGCAAGTGGGTTTTCAAGAAGAAAACCGACATGGAAGGTAATGTTGTTACCTTTAAGTCTAGATTAGTGGCAAAAGGATATCGTCAGAAACAAGGAATTGATTATGACGAAACCTATTCGCCAGTAGCTATGCTTAAATCCATTCAGATGCTCCTGGCCATAGCAGTTCATTATGATTATGAGATATGGCAAATGGATGTGAAAACAGCTTTCCTTAATGGAAACCTGCTTGAGGATGTATACATGATACAACCTAAAGGTTTCACATCGGTTGATAAAACCAAAATATGCAAGCTTCGACGATCCATATATGGACTGAAACAAGCATCCAGGAGCTGGAACATCCGTTTTGATGAGACAATCAAAGAGTTTGATTTCTCACAAAATCCTGACGAACCCTGTGTGTACAAGAAGGTTAGTGGGAGTGCAATCGTATTCCTAGTGCTATATGTCGATGACATATTGCTTATAGGAAACGATATATCAGTCTTACAATCAGTTAAAATTTGGTTGTCCAAAACTTTCTCCATGAAAGACCTGGGAGAAGCAACCTATATCATTGGGATTAGAATCTATAGAGATAGATCAAAATGGTTGCTTGGTCTTTCGCAGTCTACATATATAGACCGAGTACTAAAAAGGTTTAGCATGTCGGAATCCAAGAAAGGTTACCTTCCCATCAGGCATGGGATCAACCTTTCAAAGTCTATGTGTCCGCGCACAGAAGACGAGAGGATTTGCATGAATAAGATTCCTTATGCATCCGTGATAGGATCTATCATGTATGCTATGTTATGTACTAGGCCCGATGTATCGTATGCTCTGAGCGTCACGAGCAGATACCAGTCTGATCCAGGAATGGATCATTGGGCGGCTGTCAAGACAATCCTTAAGTACTTAAGAAGAACTAAGGATGTGTTCCTAATATATGGAGAAGGAGATATGGTAATACGTGGGTATACAGATGCCAGTTTCCAGACAGATAAGGATGACTCCAAATCTATGTCTGGATACGTATTTACTTTGAATGGAGGTGCAATAAGTTGGAAAAGTTCCAAGCAAGACACTGTAGCGGATTCTACCACGGAAGCGGAATATATCGCGGCTTCGGAAGCAGCAAAAGAAGCAGTCTGAATCAAGAAGTTTGTCTCAGAACTTGGTGTGGTTCCAACCATTGATGAAGCAATACCGGTTTACTGCGACAACAATGGAGCTATTGCACAAGCAAAGGAACCAAGGTCTCATCAGCGATCCAAACATGTGCTTCGCCGCTATCATCTGATCAGAGAGATTATAAGTAGGAATGACATACAAATTGAGAAAATTCCCACTGAAAGGAATTTAGCGGATCCTTTAACTAAGGCCTTGCCTCAAAGCAAGTTTGAGGGTCATGTTAGAGCCTGTGGTATTGGATACCGTAGCGATTGACATTAGGCCAAGTGGGAGTTTGTTAGTAATATGAGAGAAGTGTCCTAAGGCAATCGCCTTATGATTGTAATCATTTACTTTAATAAATGAAAATTCACTATTTGAGTATACATGTTCATGTATTTGATTGAGATCTTGAACTCATTTACTGAATATCCGCAATACAATTCACAGCATGAGAGAATTTGTGATGAATTCACAACTAGTGATTATCTCTACATGTGCAATTGTGAAGTATTGAAATTGTCCCTAGTCGATGAATTGATAAATACGGACACTATCAATTCTGTTGAGACTAGCATGGGTTATTCTCTAATCAGCTGATTCTCACTGGCTGGTGACATTGGGATGTCCGGAGATAAACATGGATGCTAGTTAAGGGAACTAGTTCATTGGAGTGACTGGCTGTAAGACTTCATATGGTAGTCTACATATAGACATGTCAGTGAAGTTCTTACTGCAGCTTAAGTGCGATGTTCCTTTGACTTGCGGTGTTCAAGTCATCTTGGTCATGGAGACTTATACTTTGACATCTTAAGCAAGCATCTCCATGGAGGTGTGGACCCGGGATGGTTGGGTATAAGCCGAAGTGCCTGAAGATGTTTGAACAGCCTACAAAGGATTCACCACTCCTTGCGAGGAGATGTATACCCGAGGCCTATCGTCGGATTGTTACTCGAAGCCTCTGGTCAGAGCATGACATGTTCAGAGTATGAATCTCTTAAACACATGTGAGTAATTAGAATTCATTGGACGAGAAAGACATTACTTGGGCTAGGTGTGATGTAGTCAGCCTAGTGGGGACTGACACACATAGACCGTGTCCTGAACCAAGTGGGTATAAGATGGTGAAGGGAATGAGGCACGACTCATTATAGCTGCTGAAGGGTTTCAGAATTCTTTCTGAGGTCAACCGTTGATCTTTCGATTAATTGGGAGTCATGATGTACTACTAGGTGCCACTCATGATCGTTCTATAATTGGTTAATTATAGACGGCCAACATAAATCGAAAGCCTATTTAGTCACACGCACAATGAGTAATCCGAGGGATTTAAAACGAGTTGGAAATTGGATTTTCCGATCAAGAGAAATAAGTCGAATCTGAATTTATCAGAGGCGCATCGGAAGCCTAAAACGGCTAAGTCTTTTGAAGGCTTATTAGGCGAATTAAATGAGTTTAATTCGCGAGGAGGCGGCTCAGTTTGGCCGGCTAAAGAGGGTCCCCACCCTCTTTGGTTTGGCCGGCCAAAGAGGGTCCCCACCCTCTTTGGTTTGGCCGGCCACCACATGGAGAGAAAACCAATTTAATTTGTTTAAATTATAAAATAAATCAAGCGCGATTTGTTTTATAAAATTATGGATAAATAAATTTATATAAAGAAATTTATGTAAAGAAATTTATATATATAAATTTATTTTCATGGAGATTAAAATAAACTTTGAATGGTTTATTTTATTTTATAAAATCAATTGTGAATTGATTTTTCCATGATAAGAAAAATTTATATAATAAATTTCTTATTCCAAATAAATTGGGAGATGTGTTTGTTTTATTATAAATTTAGTTATAATAAAACTTGGCATAACAGAATAATTCATAAGAAAATTTATAAGATAAATTTCTTATGTAAATTTATTCCGTTAAAAGGGAGACTTGGAAATGGAGAGGCTACTATATAAAGGAACCAAAGGCAAGCCTTGAATTCCAATTAATCAAGAGATTAAGAAGCTCTCTCTCTCCCTTATTCTCTCCCTCTCTCTCTCTCTAGGGCCGGCGCCCCTTTCTCTCTCTAGGGTCGGCGCCCCTTTCTCTCTCTAGGGTCGGCGCCCCTTTCTCTCTCTAGGGCCGGCGCCCCTTTCTCTCTCTAGGGCCGGCGCACCGCCTAGGGTTCCCAAGAGCCTCCTCCACCAAGAAGGTGACAAAGAAGAAGAAGAAGCGGATCGCAACTCCTTCCTCTCCCGGATCTTTATTCCGTTACTTGGTGGTTAGTCTTCCATCTTTCTCTCTTGATATTCTAGTTATGCCTTTGGAGAATCTAGTAGTTCTTGTCGACACAAAACTCGTGGCTTTGCGAAGTCATCCCGAAGAGAACTCGGCGTGGACGCGAATAGAGCGAAGCTTCCAAGGGACGCTACGATTGGATCTCGTCCCTTTCTTCGAGTTACGCGAGGTACAAAGTAAATTAGTTTACTTTTTCTGCAAAATTTTAATTTATGATCATGTCCACACACAATAAGGTCGCATGCTAGATACGTGGTTAAAATAATTTGAGAAATTATTTATGCTAAACCTTCCGCTGCACGTAATTAAACTTTAAAATTACGAACTCGTATCCATGTCGACATGCACCCGGTCGCAACAGATATAAAATGCAGGAGCTGAAAACTGATATTGCAGAAACTAAGGCTGATACGCATGCAACAAAATGGCACGCAAGCTGTAAACTGAACGAAAATTGCAAGGAAACTATCATTAAATTTGAAAGTTCACTAACAAGAAATCTAGTTACTCAACTTGAAGAATTTAAACCTAATTACGAAGGAACAACTCAGACAAGAAAGCTACAGCTAATACAAGTTTCAGAAACAGAAATAAAATGGCAGAAATGAAGTTACAGCTAAGAAAACCGAAATTAACTAATTGAAACTACTCCTCGATCCCTTCTTCAGCTCAGGTACTCCTTGTTCGTCATGCAAGGGTGAGCCTCGGACCCGCAAGCTCAGCAAATCAGTGGGAAATTGTCTCTGCTACTCAATCTGAGCTCAACTCTACCCAAATCTGAATTCCCATTCGAATCCATCGATTCAACTGCGTCCAAGTGAGATTGTGATTTGTGGATGATCGGAGCAATCTAGGGAACCCCTCCAGATGGCTCCGGTGGATGGAAATGGATCGCAACTAAGATCGACGACTCCAAACAGCAGAGCCACGGAAACCTCTCAATAGCTCTGTTCTTGGGCAATAGCGAGCTGAAATCTTCACTGAGTCCTCTTCACCATGACCTAGCACTTGCTCTGAATCAGGAATCGAGTGGTCGCGCCTCGGATTGAAGAAAAATTGAAGAACAAAGGAAGAACAAACGAAGAAACTGGACTGTGCGGTGAAGACGCAACGAGGAAGAAAGGCTGGGTGAAGTTTGATTAAATACTTATCAATGGACGGCCCAGATTAATCGGAGGAAATCCAACGGCTGATCTTGCTCTGATTTGAGCCAAACTAAGAGGATGTTGATCAGGGGTCAGGATCTGCCTTGTGGTAGCTCGGATCCTCCAGATTTGCAACGGATGGTCCAGATCAACCTAATCTTTGAATGGACGATCTAGAGCCCTCCGAGTTTGATCCAACGGTTGATTGAGCTCTGATTGGGATGAAACCTTCAGATCTTGATCAGAGTGCTTGATCAACCCTAACCCTAGCTCGGATTGCTTCAGATGGTCCCGGATGGCTCAGATCTAGCCGCTTTTGAATCGGACGGCCCAGATTAATCCGAAACTTGATAACTCGATCTGGGTCCACTTCCGACTCAAGTTTGACCCAGTATGCCCTAGGTCCATGAACCTTTCATGCCTACAAAAATAGATCAAAAATTTAGTGGTCAATTAATCCAAATATGTGTGAATTTGCAATTAAGTCCAAAATAAAGGTAAGTTCTAAAACCTAGGGTAAAATCACAATTAAACAATAAAAACATAGGTCAAACATGGATTTTAGCAATTAAAATAATCAATAAAATGGTATCTATCACTAATTCAAATTGATGCAAGATTCTATCCAAAGATAAGCCGAACTAAATCTGAACTCACTGTCCAGATAATCAAAGCATTTCGGTTAAGAGTTCAGTGGAGTAGCTAAACGATTCAGATTGAAGGTGGAAGCTGAAATAGTTGCAGAAAACAGCTACAATGAAGTTTGTATAAAATTTTTGAACTCATCCATGGCAGACTTAGTTATGCAGTCCAAATATCTGTGAGTTGGAGCTAGCCACTGCTATAGATTTGGGAGCTGGGCACAGAATGAATGAAAAAAAAAAAAAGAAGAGAAAAAGAACTTGGCTGCAGAAAAACAGAACAAAAGCTGAAAAACAGAAAAAAAAAAAAAAAAAAGGAGAAAAGTGCATGAAGTGGAAGTCAGGTGCTGGACTAGATTTCTGAATTAGAAGATGTGAACAAGGTACTAGTTGAATTTAAGAGTTAGTTATTCATTGAAAAGAAGTAAATTCTTAGCAGAAAGCAGTTTTAGAATTCTGCAGTTTCATTCTGAGGGTGCTCTGATCGGTCACCAGACCGATCAGGGAAGTGTCTGATCGGTCACCAGACCGATCAGAAGAAGTCCAGACCGATCAGAAACACTCTAATCCGTTCAGAAGAAGTAGACCAATGTCGTGATCGGTCTGCTTGACTGATCAGAAAGAGTCTGATCGGTCTCTTGACCGATCAGAAGGAATTGGCACAGAACAGTAACCTTGGCACACTAAATTCAGTAATGTTTTTCATCCAAATCAGAGTCATTGTCTAATCCTTGCTTACCTTGGTTCTGATTTATGCAGGATAAGTCAAAAAGAGAGGGGCAAAGTTCATTAGATTACATTCTTTAGTATCCAATGTTGGATCGGAGAAAACGATAGAGGGGGGTGAATATCGTTATAAAATTTTTCGGAGTAGAAGAGTAAATGCGCAACGGAAAATGATAAAATACACAAGAACACAAGTCATTTTTTTACTTGGTTCGGAGTCGTGGTCGACTCCTACTCCAAGGCCCACGGTCCTTGACCGTTTACTTTGGGCAATTCTATATTCGATAAAGTTTTTACAAGATGATAGTACAGATATAGAATTGGAAATTTAAATCACAACATTTTCGTAAATTGAAATTTTACTAACGCCCGAGGTGGATCGAATTCTGGAGCAGAGGGTCATCGTCGACACTGGAATCTCGAAATCGAACTTTGCCGGGGCGCAGCGCTTGAGCGAAAGTGTCTGGAGAGTTGATAGCAATGGATTTCGAAGCCTTGGGGGTGAACCCCCTTTTATAGCACCCATATAGGCGCCTGTGACGATGGGGGCGCCTAACACGTGGCCTTCCCTGTGCGAACCCTTATCCGTAGGCTCAGTCAGCGCTTATCCATCTCCACTCGGGCGCCTGAGCTGATGGGGGCGCCCGTGACCTCACGGGCGCCTGAGCTGAGTAAGTCCAGAGGCTTCGTGGTTGTTTGCTTCGCTTGCTTCTGTTTTGCCTTTGCACTTGGGCGCCCGTATCCATCCGGGCGCCCGTATGCATTCGGGCGCCTAACCCCAGTAAGGTGCCTCACTCCATTGAGGTGCCTAGCTACAGAAAAATAGTCATTCGATCCCTGCAACTAAGGTTAGTTCCAAAACAAAGAAGCAAAACATATTAGCCTTTATTTACAGCCTAAGCTGTCTTGGTTCTGACTTTGGGTCTCCCAAATTGAACCCTAGGTCGAACCGACGCCTAATGTTCCCTCTACGGGGAACGCGTCCTCACCTACTCCTCTCAGGAGAATTTACCTTTTTGCCAACCGGCTCCTCCGGTTGGACATTTGCCCAGCTTTATTCACCAAGTCTTCGTGTCCAGTCCGTGACCAGGACTTAGTGCCCAATTCCTCGAACCAGATCTTCGGTGCCCAGCCCTCGGCCAGGTCTTAGTGCCCAGTCCACGACCAGGACTTATTGCCCTACCTTATGTCAGGACTTAGTTGCCCAGCCCACGGCCAGGACTTAGTGCCCAATTCTTAGAACCAGGACTTCGTGCCTAGTGTTCCTAGGACTTTTCCTGCACACTTGAGTAACATCATTAGATCACCAATAATACTTAACTTTGAACCCTTTGCCAATATCAAAATAAGGTTCGATATGGTGCTTCCGGCACCAACATCCAAGTCTTCCACTTTCTTAATTTTTCATCTACTACATTTCTATATTCATTCTTATCATTCTATATTTCTTTAACATATTCAAATAAGCCTTTGTAGGTGTGAATCCAACTCAAAAATGATGGTGGAAAGTAGAGCATAAGCAAGCTTATGGTAGTGCAAGAAACATGATGTGTTTGAGTGAGCTCCACTTTCATCAAAAATGTAGAACTTAGGAAGAGAGACACTAAAAATTTCCTTGAGAGGATTTGTGTGTTTAATTCATCTCAATTAGTCATGAAGGATGAAGTATACTTTGTTGTTGACTAAGGACAAGACTCTAATCCATTGAGTTTAGATTTTTGAGATTTGACAATCCTAGGTAATTTCCTTTCAAGTGCTTCTAACTATGATTGAGAATAATCTAGGGGGGTACATCATTAGTTCACTAGTTAGTTTGTGCGAGACGCCCATGAGCAAGTGTGGGGAAGTTGATAATTACCATTTTGTTAATCAATTTAGGCTCTCAAGTCCATGTTTTGATCCCTTTTTACATGCTTAATCTTGCATTTACACTAGGTTCCATGAGTTTTTGCTATTTTAATTTTGGATGCAAATCTTTTTATATTTGAAATGTTTTGGCATTAAAATTTGAATATAATTTTGTAGGCTTTGAATGATCATGGACCTAGATCAGATTGGATCGAATTCGAGTTCAGACATGGATTTGGATCAAGAGGATCAAGGATGGAGAAATTTGGACTGTCCATTCAAAAGGAAGGGCAATCTGAGTCATCCGTTGCAGATTTGATCGATCCAAGCTAAGGAGAAGAAGATCCTGACCATTGATGTAGATCTGGAAAGTTTGGTTTCAATCCGAGATGATCTGACCATTGGATGAAGCAAAGATGATCACAACCGTTCAATTTTAAATGGGATGAATTAAATCAGGAATTCCCTCTCCCGAGCTTGGCGTCGCGAGTTCTTCAGTTGTTCTTCGATTTCTTCAGTTTTCTTCTCTGTTTCTTCGTGCGACCAACATCAGATCTAGTTTCTTTTCAAGTTCTCGAATCACCAGATCGATTCTCCGTGAAGTTTGCTAACCGAATTCTTCTTTGAAGGGCTCAAGTGAGGGTCTCACCAACGAGCCAAGTTTCATTCGATTCTTAACTTTTGATGGCTATCTTCATCGGTCGGAGCTGTCAAGGCATTCGGGAGGTTTCTGAGGGTTTCTGAGCTAGATCTGATATTCAGCTCATCAAGAGGAAAGGAATTGATGGAGGTTTTCAAATCGCGCACCAAAGATGTTGACAGATTGATCGCGGGAGTGGATCTTGCTGATTTCGAGCTAGAGAGTTTCTAGCTTGGCTCTTGTGTGACGGCAAGAAGGAGGTCTTGGTGAAGAATCTGAACTGGTGTTAATTTTCTGCAAAATTCTATTTCTGAAGTATTATTTACTTCGTTGTTTCAGTTGTATCAGTTTCTGATCGGTCTGTTTGACCAATCAAGCTAGAATCTGATCGGTCTGTTGACCGATCAGGTAAGTATTTGATCGGTCTGTTGACCGATCAGGAAGATATCTCAACTACATTTCAATCATGTTGCCTGCATTCAATTTTTTTTCTGCAATTCAGCTACAGATCTTATGCTTTCCTACATTCAATATTTGTTCTTGAATTTTAATCCCATAGTCTTGAATTGAATTGCTTAGTTTTCAAATATGTTAAGTGTAGTTTCAGCAATTTCGAGTTAATTTCTGCTTTAGCTGAGTTCAATTGGTTTCCAACTATTATTTCATCCATTATCGCAAAAAAAAACCCCCATCTTACTTGAAAACCCAAAATAGAAAACGATAAAATCTAGCTTGAGTTAAGCATTTTTAACTAGTCCTTAGAAAAATACGACTTGAGGCCCCTATACTACACTTAGATTTGTGAGCAAAAGGGTTTTCAATTTATAAATTCAAATTTGAGGCTCATCGTGACACTCGTTGTGGGCTACCATCACACCTCCGTCACCAGGTCTAGATCGAGTAGTCGCTAGGTCATTATTCTCCTTGCTGTAAAGTTGTCATCGGGTTGATTCATCGCCTACCTCCACAGGAATTACCCCTCCACTCCGTAGACTAGATTGAAAGGACTCGGTCCCGTCCCTTCCTTTGGAGTGCTACGGTACGACCATAGGATACTCGGGAGTTCTTCGACCCAGCTACCTCTGACATGATCTAGCTTTATCTTGAGCCCCCTAATGATTTCCTAATTGACGACTTCAGCCTGACCGTTACCTTACAGATGAGCGACTGAGGTGAAGGCTTGGCGAATACCGAGCCCTTCACACCACTCTCTGAGCTTACACCCCGCGAATTGTCGACCATTATCTGATACCAATTTATGAGAAATTTCGTACCTGCAAACTATGACTTTCCACAGGATTTTCATCACGACAGCCTCTGTGATTTGGACGAGTGGCTCAACCTCGACCCATTTGGAAAAGTAGTCCACTAATACCAATAAAAACTTCTTCTGTTAAGGTCCAGTTGGGAAAGGACCCACTATATTCATTCCCCACTAGTCAAAGGGACATGATACAGTAGAGACTCAAAGTAGTTCGGCGGGGTGATAAATAATATGCTGATGTTTTTGGAAGGATTCACATTCGGCGATAAATTTTTTTGTAATGCCCCAAAATGTTCCCATATAGAATGTTATGAAATATCATGAAATTCATGAAATATTATGGAATTCATGAAATATTATCATGAAATATTATGGATTCATGAATATGAAATATTATGGAATTCATGAAATATTATCATGAAATATTATGGATTCATGAATATGAAATATTAAAAATATTATGAAATAATATTTATGGAATATTATGAAATATTATGAATTCATGAAATATTATTAATATTATGAAATTTCATGATGGGCTTGGCTTAATGGGCTTTGATATGGATTAGTGCAAAATGTGATAAAAAGGAGGAAGCAAGGATTGAACCTTGAACCTCCTAGTTGCACTCACCATGTCATAACCAATGAACCAAGCAATGTTTCTTGTAGAGAGAATAAGAAACATTCTTGTTAAATCGAGGGAAACGAAGAGACATGTCTTTTCATGATAAGAGTATAAATAAGAGAGGGGGAAAGGAAGTTACACTTCCTCTTCTTCTCCCCCACTTCACTTTTCGAAAATCAAGAGCCCTCTCTCCCTTTCCATTTTCGAAAAACACCACCCTAGGGTTCTAACCCTAGGGAATTGGAAGGAAGAGGACCCATTGAAGGATCTTGCCCTCTATTAGGGCCAAGGAGTCTAGAGAAGTTCTAGCAAGAAGGAACCTTCACTTCTCCTTCAACCAAGGGTACCTTAAGGGACTTAAAGAAGTAGAAATTCAAGCGAAAGGAAGTAAGTATCCCCTCGCCTGCAGTGTAATTGTTATTGAATGTTTCTTTGTGTTCTTGTTTTCGAAAATGGGAGCCCTCCCTTTGTAAACTTTCGGCCAACACCCATTCCTAGGCCTTGGTTACTTCTTGTTGCATGAGGAGACCCCTAGGAACTTAGGGTATGGATGTATGTTGCTTCCCATCATGTTGTGATAAGAAAAAAATAGGATTAGGCCTCCTACAAGTTTCGGCCAAGAGGGAATAGGCTAGGGCTTTTGGGTTGCTTGCTATCCTATGATGTACCCATGATTAGTAGTGTAGGTAAAGTGCTTGTGTAAATGTTTGTGTGAATATTTGAAGTCAAAAACCTAGCCTACCCTACCCTACAATGTTTCGGCCAACCCTAGGTGGATTAGGGTTTAAGGTTGTATGATTTTCCCTATGATATATCCATGCTAAATAGTATAGACAAGGTGTTTGTGTAAATGCTTGTGTGGATATTTGAAGTCAAAAACCTAGCCTAGCCATCCTACAAGTTTCGGCCAACAATAGTTTAGGGTTAGGGTTGCTTGATTTTATTCCCATGATGCATGCTATATATGATATGTGATGATTGTATGGGATGTACCCTATGAGATATGCTTAGGATTGCTATGATGATATGTATGTACAAGTGGTGTTTAAATGGAATATTGATTTGGAAACTAAATGTCCCTAGCATGTGATATTCGGCCAAGCATGAAATATTAGGTTTATAAAGGTTAAATTATCCCATGTGATATGATTATGTTAGTGAGATGATATGTGAATGCATGTGATGAACAAATGGAATGCTTAATTGGAAGAACTTGGACTTCCCTAGCCATGACATTCGGCCAACCCTAGATTAGGGTTAAGGTTGCTTGATTTTCTCCCATGGTGCATGCTATAGTATGATACATGATATATAGATATATGTGGGATGTTGGTAGGGGATGTTTTGATATCAAAAACCTAATCTACCCCTACCCTTGAGTTTCGGCCAAAACCCTAGTTTTAGGGTTAGGAACCATTTGATTTACCCATGAAGCATGCTACCACTTCCTATGATATGAATATGATTTATGTGATCAACCTTGTCATATATAAGATATGTTTAAAGGGGTTGAATTATGATCTATGTATGAGCATGCCTTATAGCCCCTGGGGGGCACCTTTATGAAATGCATGTGATGTGTATAATAAGATGCTTGAAAGGATACTTCATTAAGTATGAGATCAAGAGCACCCCTTATGTTGTGTGGTGTGTCCCTAAGGGATCATGAGCACCCTTGAAGAGTGGTGTGTCCCTTGAGAATGAATGTGGAAGTACTCCTTAGCATATATGTAAAAGCATGATAAGTATTTTACTTTGAAAGTTGTGTACCCGACTCGTAAGGGGGTCGTTAAACAAATCCGGGGTGCATGTTAACGTAAGGTCATGGCTCCGGTAGGACGGAAGGGTCCTGCTCTAATTAATTGGTGGCTCGCTACCCCAATTCATTAGGGAACGCGCAATAGTTCCGCGCGATAGTTGGTACACAACAGGGCCCAATATGATATGGATGTATTTTTAAGTAATACCATTATGGAACTGCTTTGAAAAACATTTATTACATGTGATAGGTATGCTTAAAATTCTATATGCTGCATGCTTAGAAACTTGATGTTTAGTATGCTATGATGAACTCATGCTTATGTCTTGTTATGTACACATGCTGTATGCTTTCGTATGGATTTTGCGAGTAGGACCGGATCCTTACTAAGCTTTTATGCTTACTAGTTATGTGTTGTCTTATGCTGCAGATAAAGGTAAGGAACACATGAACTAAAGGAAGAGGCAGGAAGGCTGAAGATGTGTGGGGTGGTGGCTCGGGAAAGAAAGACTTCTATATCTACATATTTATGTTTATGTTCCCTTGACAATAAGTGCTAGTGATTAGGATTGACATGGCATGATAGTGTTTACCTTGGAGGTCTTTTATATTTGATTATGTTATGAGTTACATTACTGGTGAACTTATCATGTTGTAGAATGACTTTGATAGTTAAACAAGCATGCTTAGTCCTTAGTCCTTGCTTTATTGTTTTAATGTTATGCTAGAAGATAGAAAAAAAAAATATTACTATATGAATGAGTTGTACGTAACCCCGCCCCAAGAGTAGATATAAGGGCGGGCGTTACATTTTTAGCATATGTTTGTAGCATGGGTCAAAAGCATCCGGCTAAAATAATCATTCTAGCCATTGACCGCCCGGCGATGTGACTCCCGAATATACCCTCATGTTTCTCCCCCATGATGTATTCAACATCTCCGGGGCCGACACATTTGAGCAATGGTCTGGTGAACACTCATTTATATTGTTAAATCCGACACTTTTGACGCGATCCAGTAAATTTTTCGGAAGAAGGTTTGGGGTTGAGAGACCCAAACCGAAATTAGAGGGTTAAATTGCGTTGAAAGTTAAGTTTGGAGGGTTGTTTAGTTAAAGTTCTGAAATTTCATGGAGAAAAGTTGGCAAAGACTCAAAGTTAAGGATGAATTGTAATTAATTAAACTCCTTGGGTTTAATTGCAAATGTAGCCCACTTATAAACCCTTTTCCTCTTAATTTGCCTGCAGCCGGCGCCCGACCTTTTTCTCTTCGCAATGCCCTAGCCGCAAGCCAAACTCCGCGATTTCCCCGACTCCTTCATCGACGTGAGCTCGACGCCACAGTGGAGCTTCGATTGCCGGTGACTTCTCCTCCCTCGAGCAAAGTTGGCACCATAAACCCTAGTTTCTTCTTCCTTGCCGGCACCACCTGCTCTTCACGCGAAGCCAGCCGAAACCGCCAGTGTCTCTTCCTTCCTTTGTATTGATCGCTCGGTGCTAGGGTTAATCGCCGACGATTCTCTTCCTCTACTCCTTGTAGCGGCTAGGACTTTGGGGACTGATTGAGCTCTTCAATGGAAGGAAACCAGTGGCGGCAATTCAGGTAAGCTTACTTAATGTAGAATCGGAATCGATGATGGATTTTGCATGAATTCATAGAGAGGAGTTAGGGCTTCTACTTAGGATGTTTTGTTGCAATCATATAAGTTCTTGTTTAATTGAATCTGGGTTTTGTTAGTTCAGAACCGTCTAATTTGCATGGTGTGAATCTTGATTCTGATATGGAACTACTGTTATTGTGGATGGTGATCTTGGATTGCTCAGATCTATAGCTTTCAATATTGGTTCTGTTGTGACAATCAATTACAGCTTGTATGATCTTATACGTGACTTTATTGTGGAGATTTTGTGTAGGAAATTGATTTGGTTCATGTCATGTGCTTGGTTATTGAGATTCTTGGGTGAATCATTGTTGATTGGTATATTAGCGGTGGATTGTGAGAGGTTGCCGTGAGCTTTGAGTTGGATTAGCTCTGTTTTAGGATGGTTGTAGGATCTGATCTATTTCAATGGGATAATGGATTGAGCTTGATCTTGTTGGATTTCGAAATTGAAGATGGGTGCAGATGATGGTTTGGTTTGTGGTTTTCAAAACAGAAATCGGATGTTCTGTTCTTGTGATGCTTTGATCAGTAGAAATTTAATTGGTATTTGTTGTTCTGATCGTGGATGAAATTGTGTGGGAATATGTATTGGCTTGTGTTCACATGACCTTGTAATGCTCTTGCCATGGGAAACCCTATAGGTTAGGTGTAGAATAGTAATTGAAAGAGTTGGTGTTATCGTGATATTGACAATGGATTTATGTGGATTAGATGAAAGAGTTTAGTTAAATGATTAAGATGATTAAGATAGCTACCTGAATGGGTTAATAGATGATTAGTGGTTGGTTCTACATAAATAGCTATCTAATACGTCCTTTGATACAGGACTGATCGACTTGCGTTGGACTTCTTGGACGGGAGGTTCTTTTCTGTTGAGATACGAGCATCTTCACTTTGAGGCGGGTACTTCTTGCTTGTCTTCTGTAGATCCACTTTATCTTTATGCATGGCTATATTTGTTATTGATACAGTAGGCTGATATTGACCTTTATCTGCTACCGTTTTGTTATCCTGCATGATACTTATGCTTGACCTTGGATATGATCTAAATTTTCTTCTATACAGTCTCGTTTATTTGTTATCTGATTCTGTATAGCATTGGTATGAGCATGAGTTTGTGGATAGGGATTAGCATAACATTGTATGGTTGCATTGGTTGATTCTGGTCATACTTGCCCAGGTGTCTAGGTATGGACTGATTGGGTTATTGTTGCATGTCACCTGATATTTGCATTGGTTGATTCTGGTCATACTTGCCCGTGTGTCTAGGTATGGATTGATTGGGTTATTGTTGCATGTCACCTGATATTTGCATTGGTTGATTCCAGTCATACTTGCATGTGTGTCTAGATATGGACTCATTGGGTTATTGTGGTATGTCACCTAATATTTGTATTGGTGGATTCTGGTCATGCTTGCACGTGTATCTAGATATGGACTGATTGGGTTACTATTGCATGTCATTTGATATCTACATGGACTTGATTGCTGTTATTACTTGCATGCGCACTTAGATGCATGATGGTTAGGTTATTATACCTGTGATCGACCTGTGCATGTTATGTTGAGTTATGTATGATGACCTGGTAGGGGTTGCATGAGTTGGGTCATGCACCATACCTGCACTGTTGCATGGCGGCGATCAGCGACTCCCTTGTGGTTGAGCCTATCGTCTTCCGGTATATGATATGCACACACGGCCACTCATGGGTTAGTGGATACCGTTGGGTGTGTGCATTTGCTCTGTACTGCTCCGCTCGACCACTCAGGAGTAGTGGTTTCGGAGCGTGGTAGCAGACGGAGATCCCTTCTCTTCCCATAGACCAGAGGAGATGAGAGCGACGCTCCCTCATGTATACATGGGGTAGGGGGGTGGTCCCCCGTCAGCATCCTATCCACCCGGTCACTCAGGAGCAGTGATAGCAAGGTGCGTACAGTGTCACAGCTCTACCCACTCGGCCGACACAATATCGCCTGTCTCGGTGGCTTGACTGGTTTTAGGGTGTGACCATGACATTGCATCATGTGCATATGATGCATTGTGCATTTTGATTGTGATTGCTGCACTTGTTTGACATGCATGCACAGGATATACTTATATGTGGTTTGATGACCCTGCACTTGCTCGTGTCGGTACGAGTCTTTATGATATAGATAGACTGATTTCTGGTATGTACAGTCAGTTGTTATTTTCAATTATGCATGTTCTGATATTCCTGTTGAGACTGTATCCTGTTGTTTCTTTATAGCTTATTCAACTATTTTGTTCAGCCATGCATATCTATCTATATACCCGCGAGTCCACTTGAACTCACCACCCATTGTAATATTTTTGTTTTCAGGTTGATAGCTCGCCGGAGGAGCCCAGTTGCCAGTCCCGGGTCCCCACGACTCCATTTGGATGGATGCTTCCGCTGGTTTTGGTTTTCTTTTGATAGCATAGTATATGTTTTGTATTCGTTTTGTTATCGTGGATTTATATTGGATTTATTCTTATGGTATTGTATTTTTGAGTCCTTTATTGGACTACGTGTTGGTTGTTTTGCTACGCGTCTGCCTTGGGGGCAGCTCAGGTGAGTTTTACGGTGTTTTATATTGTGTTGTTATCATTTTTCATATATTAGATATCTGTTTTGAGGCCTGAGGCCTAATTATAAACTGCGTGTGTTGTATGTTTGTGTAAATTGTCCGTCGGACGGGGGAGATGATGTCCGATTTTATATTGGATCAACGGCTCCAATGGTCTCGGGGTGTGACAATTTACTTTGGTATCAGAGCTTAGGTTGCAAGATACCTCGGGTATTTGCAGATTTTTTTTTGGTGTTTATCTGATACCAATTTATTTTGGTATCGGACGGAGTGGTTATTCATGATGAGTACAGACATGTTTAGCTGCTAGTATTTGTCGTTTGTGAAGAACGAAATTTGGGGACTTATGGATTTAGGTTTACGTTGCGTATTTGATTTACGGATTTGTCAGAGGTAAATCTGATACCTACCCGATAGGTGTCGGAGCTCGGGTTTGATGATATCTACCCGAGTACATTTCGGATTTTCAGAGTCGCTTTCACGACGTGTTTGGTACTTTGGGACTTGGCGGCAACGGGACATCTCCTGGCGGCAAGAGGTATATCTTTCTGGACCTATCCTACTTTTAGTATTCACTATTAGATTTGGGATTAGTTAGATTATCCTAGCTTGGTGGGATCTTATATACATACCTGATGGATAGATGTTCGTGGATTTGGTTTTAGTTGGATTGACATGTTGTCAATCTATTTTATTCGTAATCGTTCATGTGAGCGAATAGTAACATGTTGCGGATGAGATCTTGGAGTGGAGAATGTAAATTCTCTAGTGGCACCGATTGTTGAGTCGGAAATCCAAGATCGAGTATGTTGACAACCTATTGGAGGTTAAGGAATTTGACTTTTCTAGACCTTACTATTTGTAGTATGTGTTCTAGCTATTTTTAGCTGAGCGAGAACTGGAGCTGCTTACCGTAGTTGGCTCGATCGGTATAGGATCGACTTATCCTAGTGTGAGGAATTTCAGACCTTTGGATTGCTTGTGCCTGGTTAGGTGACCTGGAAGGCACGGGTAGGGTACATATCCTACATTAATGTAGAAGGGTAGCATTAGCTATATGCTATAAATGTTAGTAGAGGATTGATACATCCTATTGCATGAGGACTTTAATCATGGATCACCTGTACCTAGTTGATGACCTAGAAGGTACAGGTTGAAGGGTGACTTGAGTGGATTCGAAAAAGTGTAGAGCTAACTGCTTGACACTTACGGGTTACCGTTGGTACTTGGTTTGGATAACCAAGGAGATACCTTTGTACTTATGACTTGCGTTGAGGCGAATCACTTACGAGGCTAAACCACCTTTGGATGGAAGATGCCGAGGATGACTTTCAGGGAATAAAGAATCACTTTGTGATTATGTTGAGATAATCTTGAGAGGTAGCATGTGTTGGGACCGGGTGCATGTTAACATGGATACGGGTTTGTAATTTTAAAATTTAATTACGTGCAGCGGAAGGTTTAGCATAAATAATTTCTTAAATTATTTTAACCACGTATCTAGCATGCAACCTTAAGTTGTGGAGACATGATCATACATTTAAAATTTTGCAGAAAGTAAACTAATTTACTTAATACCTCGCGTAACTCGTAGAAAGGGACGTGATCCAACCGTAGCGTCCCTTGGAAACTCCGCCTCTATTCACGTCCATGCCGAGTTCTCTTCGGGATGACTTCGTAAAGCCACGAGTTTCGTGCCGACAAGAACTACTAGATTCTCCGAAGGCACAACAAGAATATCAAGAGAGGGAGATGGAAGACTAACCACCAAATAACGGAATCAAGATCCGGGAAAGGAAGGAGTTGCGACCCGCTTCTTCTTCTTCTTTGGCACCTTCTTGGTGGAGGAGACTCACGGCAACCATAGGAGGTGCGCCGGCCCTAGAGGATGAAGAGGGCGCCGGCCCTAGAGGAGGGAGAGGGAGAGAAGGAGAGAGAGAGAGAGCTTACTTCTTTTATCTCTTGATTGGAATTCAAGCCTTGCCTTGGTTCCTTTATATAGTAGTCTCTCCATTGCCAAGTCTCCCCTTTAACGGAATAAATTTTCATAAAAAATTTATCTTATAAATTTTCCTATGAATTATTCCGTTATGCCTTGTTTTATTATAACTAAATTTATAATAAAACAAACACATCTCCCCTTTTATTATGGAATAAATTTTCACAAGAAATTTATTATATAAATTTTTTTTATCATGGAAAAATCAATTCATAATTGATTTTATAAAATAAAATAAACCAATCCAAGGTTTATTTTAATTTCCATGAAAATAAATCTCTTTATATAAATTTCTTTATATAAATTTATTTATCCATAATTTTATAAAACAAATCGCGTTTGATTTATTTTATAATTCAAACCAAATAAATTGGTTTCCCTCCTTGTTGTGGCCGGCCAAAACAAAGAGGGTGGGGACCCTCTTTGGCCGGCCAAACCAAGTCGCCTCCTCGCGAATTAAACTCATTTAATTCGTCCAATAAGCCTTCAAAAGACTTAACCATTTTAAGCTTCCGATGCGCCTCTGATTAATTCAGATTCGACTTATTTCTCTTGATCGGAAAATCCAATTTTCAACTCGTTTTAAATCCCTCGGATTACTCGTAGTGCGTGTGACTAAATAGGCTTTCGATTTATGTTGGCCGTCTATAATCAACCAATTATAGAACGATCATGAGTGGCACCTAGTAGTACATCATGACCCCCAATTAATCGAAAGATCAACGGTTGACCTCAGAAATAATTCTGAAACCCTTCAGCAGCTATAATGAGTTGTGCCCCATTCCCTTCACCATCTTATACCCACTTGGTTCAGGACACGGTCTATGTGTGTCAGTCCCCACTAGGCTGACTACGTCACACCTAGCCCAAGTAATGTCTTTCTCGTCCAACGGATTCTAATTACTCTCATGTTTCCTAGAGATTCATACTCGGAACATGTTGTGCTCTGGCCAGAGGCTTCGAGTAACAATCCGACGATAGGCCTTGGGTATATATCTCCTCGCAAGGAGTGGTGAATCCTTTGTAGGCTGTTCAAATATCTTCGGGCACTTCGGCTTATACCCAACCATCCTGGGTCCACACCTCCTTAGAGATGTTTGCTTAAGATGTCAAAGTATAAGTCTCCGTGACCAAGATGACTTGAACACCGCAAGTCAAAGGAACATCGCACTTAAGCTGCAGTAAGAACTTCACTGACATGTCTATATGTAGACTACCATATGAAGTCTTACAGCCAGTCACTCCAATGAACTAGTTCCCTTAACTAGCATCCATGTTTATCTCCGGACATCCCAATGTCACCAGCCAGTGAGAATCAGCTGATTAGAGAATAACCCATGCTAGTCTCAACAGAATTGATAGTGTCCGTATTTATCAATTCATCGACTAGGGACAATTTCAATACTTCACAATTGCACATGTAGAGATAATCACTAGTTGTGAATTCATCACAAATTCTCTCATGCTGTGAATTGTATTGCGGACATTCAGTAAATGAGTTCAAGATCTCAATCAAATACATGAACATGTATACTCAAATAGTGAATTTTCATTTATTAAAGTAAATGATTACAATCATAAGGCGATTGCCTTAGGACACTTCTCTCATATTACTAACAGCGTGCCTCTAGGTTATGGAGTTAGACATAGAGGTTTCTGAATCTTGAGTGGACGAACCGGGGAATATTAGGTTACAAGGCGATGGTTGATCGTCTAGTGCATTGCTACATGATTCTATGAGGTATTTTGACTCATAGATTGTGTTCGTGGTTAGATAATTTCGATGGTACATCGGGATGTACGACCCGTTATGGTGTTGTGAGGTGGATTGAGATTGACGAATCTCTATGATATGTTGGATTTTGAGGATTCTATTAGTAGATATGAACCTGTTGGATAAGTAGCTTTTTGATGGATCATTTGGTGGATATATGATCTTTCTGTGGTTGGTTATTTGGAAGTTTGTTAATGATAGTAGCATATGGTATGACTTATTGTTGGAATCTTTAATTATATGTTATCTTCTTACAATCTATTAGAGGATATATATATGACTTGTGATGTTTGGAGGATGTTATTGACTTGGTGATACTTGGGTGATACTCATGGATTTGACATTTTATGTTTGAGGATCGGAGTATAGACTTGGCGCCAGTGATCTTAGGGTTGAGCGCCCTGGATAGGTGTAATGATTGGTTGATTATTCGGGTGTATCTGGTTATTGGAGGATAATCTCTGGATTGATATCTTCAGTTGCTCTGTAGCGGGGTAACTTTAGGGTATCTAACGGAACGGTTACTTAAGATGACATGCTTAGCTCCTAGTGTGTCGTATGAGGAATGATGAAATTTGGGGACCAAATTTTTATTAGTGGGGGAGGATGTTAAATCCGACACTTTGACGCGATCTAGTAAATTTTTCGGAAGAAGGTTTGGGGTTGAGAGAGCCAAACCGAAATTAGAGGGTTAAATTGCGTTGAAAGTTAAGTTTGGAGGGTTGTTTAGTTAAAGTTCTGAAATTTCATGGAGAAAAGTTGGCAAAGACTCAAAGTTAAGGATGAATTGTAATTAATTAAACTCCTTGGGTTTAATTGCAAATGTAGCCCACTTATAAACCCTTTTCCTCTTAATTTGCCTGCAGCTGGCGCCTGACCTTTTTCTCTTCACAATGCCCTAGCCGCAAGCCAAACTCCGCGATTCCCCCGACTCCTTCATCGACGTGAGCTCGACGCCACAGTGGAGCTTCAATTGCCGGTGACTTCTCCTCCCTCGAGCAAAGTTGGCACCATAAACCCTAGTTTCTTCTTCCTCGCCGGCACCACCTGCTCTTCACGCGAAGCCAGCCGAAACCGCCAGTGTCTCTTCCTTCCTTTGTATTGATCGCTCGGTGCTAGGGTTAATCGCCGACGATTCTCTTCCTCTACTCCTTGTAGCGGCTAGGACTTTGGGGACTGATTGAGCTCTTCAATGGAAGGAAACCAGTGGCGGCAATTCAGGTAAGCTTACTTAATGTAGAATTGGAATCGATGATGGATTTTGCGTGAATTCATAGAGAGGAGTTAGGGCTTCTACTTAGGATGTTTTGTTGCAATCATATGAGTTCTTGTTTAATTGAATCTGGGTTTTGTTAGTTCAGAACCGTCTAATTTGCGTGGTGTGAATCTTGATTCTGATATGGAACTACTGTTATTGTGGATGGTGATCTTGGATTGCTCAGATCTATAGCTTTCAATATTGGTTCTGTTGTTACAATCAATTACAGCTTGTATGATCTTATACGTGACTTTATTGTGGAGATTTTGTGTAGGAAATTGATTTGGTTCATGTCATGTGCTTGGTTATTGAGATTCTTGGGTGAATCATTGTTGATTGGTATATTAGCGGTGGATTGTGAGAGGTTGCCGTGAGCTTTGAGTTGGTTTAGCTGTGTTTTAGGATGGTTGTAGGATCTGAGCTATTTCAATGGGATAATGGATTGAGCTTAATCTTGTTGGATTTCGAAATTGAAGATGGGTGGAGATGATGGTTTGGTTTGTGGTTTTCAAAACAGAAATCGAATGTTCTATTCTTGTGATGCTTTGATCAATAGAAATTTAATTGGTATTTGTTGTTCTGATCATGGATGAAATTGTGTGGGAATATGTATTGGCTTGTGTTCACATGACCTTGTAATGCTCTTACCATGGGAAACCCTATAGGTTAGGTGTAGAATAGTAATTGAAAGAGTTGGTGTTATCGTGATATTGACAATGGATTTATGGGGATTAGATGAAAGAGTTTAGTTAAATGATTAAGATGATTAAGATAGCTACCTGAATGGGTTAATAGATGATTAGTGGTTGGTTCTACATAAATAGCTATCTAATACGTCCTTTGATACAGGACTGATCGACTTGCGTTGGACTTCTTGGATGAGAGGTTCTTTTTTGTTGAGATACGAGCATCTTCACTTTGAGGCGGGTACTTCTTGCTTGTCTTCTATAGATCCACTTTATCTTTATGCATGGCTATATTTGTTATTGATACAATAGACTGATATTGACCTTTATCTGCTACCGTTTTGTTATCCTGCTTGATACTTATGCTTGACCTTGGATATGATCTAAATTTTCTTCTATACAGTCTCGTTTATTTGTTATCTGATTTTATATAGCATTGGTATGAGCATGAGTTTGTGGATAGGGATTAGCATACCATTGTATGGTTGCATTGGTTGATTCTGGTCATACTTGCCCAGGTGTCTAGGTATGGACTGATTGGGTTATTGTTGCATGTCACCTGATATTTGCATTGGTTGATTCTGGTCATACTTGCCCGTGTGTCTAGGTATGGATTGATTGGGTTATTGTTGCATGTCACTTGATATTTGCATTAGTTGATTCCAGTCATACTTGCACTGGTTGATTCCAGTTATACTTGCACGTGTGTCTAGATATGGACTGATTGGGTTATTGTGGTATGTCACCTGATATTTGTATTGGTGGATTCTGGTCATGCTTGCACGTGTATCTAGATATGAACTGATTGGGTTATTGTTGCATGTCATTTGATATCTACATGGACTTGATTGCTGTTATTACTTGCATGTGCACTTAGATGTATGATGGTTAGGTTATTATACCTGTGATCGACCTGTGCATGTTATGTTGAGTTATGTATGATGACCTGGTAGGGGTTGCATGGGTTTGGGTCATGTACCATACCTGCACTGTTGCTTGCCGGCGATCAGCGACTCCCTTGTGGTTGAGTCTATCGTCTTCCGGTACATGATATGCACACACGACCACTCATGAATTAGTGGATACCGTTGGGTGTGTGCATTTGCTCTGTACTGCTCCGCTCGACCACTCAGGGGTAGTGGTTTCGGAGCGTGATAGCAGACGGAGATCCCTTCTCTTCCCATAGACCAGAGGAGATGAGAGCGACGCTCCCTCATGTATACATAGGGTAGGGGGGCGGTCCCCCGTCAGCATCCTGTACACCCGGTCACTCAGGAGCAGTGATAGCAGGGTGCGTACAGTGTCACAGCTCTACCCACTCGGCCGACACAGTATCGCCTGTCTCGGTGGCTTGACTGGTTTTAGGGTGTGACCATGACATTGCATCATATGATGCATTGTGCATTTTGATTGTGATTGCTGCACTTGTTTGACATGCATGCACAGGATATACTTATGTGTGGTTTGATGACCCTACACTTGCTCGTGTCGGTACGAGTCTTTTATGATATGGATAGACTGATTTCTGGTATGTACAGTCAGTTGTTATTTTCAGTTATGCATATTCTGATATTCCTGTTGAGACTGTATCCTGTTGTTTCTTTATAGCTTATTCAGCTATTTTGTTCAGGCATGCATATCTATTTATATACCCGCGAGTCCACTTGGACTCACCACCCGTCGTAATATTTTTGTTTTCAGGTTGATAGCTCGCCGGAGGAGCCCAGTTGCCAGTCCCGGGTCCCCACGACTCCATTTGGATGGATGCTTCCGCTGGTTTTGGTTTTCTTTTGATAGCATAGTATATGTTTTGTATTTGTTTTGTTATCGTGGATTTGTATTGGATTTATTCTTATGGTATTGTATTTTTAAGTCCTTTGTTGGACTATGTGTTGGTTGTTTTGCTGCGCGTCTGCCTTGGGGGCAGCTCAGGTGAGTTTTACGGTGTTTTATATTGCGTTGTTATCATTTTTCATATATTAGATATCTGTTTTGAGGCCTGAGGCCTAATTATAAACTGCGTGTGTTGTATATTTGTGTAAATTGTCCGTCGGACGGGGGAGATGCTGTCCGATTTTATATTGGATCAGCGGCTCCAATGGTCTCGGGGCGTGACATATATAAGTGCTCTCCGATCAGTGTGAAGCTGAAGGCTCTATGACAGAAAAGTCGGGCTTGTTCACCGCCCGCTGGTATTGTTCCATTGCGTAAAAACTCCAAATAGGGTTCTCTCCAATCCGGTAATGCAGCCTCCTCAGCTTCGTCCTCTATCTGGGCCACGAGCTCTTCTTGAGCGTTAAGCTCTTCCAACGTCCACAACGCAAGGGAGCTCGCAATCTTAGCCAGTTCATCCGCCTTAACATATCCACTCGGGATATTTTATGCAGATTGACCTCAGAAAAGGAGGGTTTCATTTGTCCGTACAAAGTTACATACCTTTGCAGGCATCCATTCCGGACCTCGAAATCTCCTTTTAGCTGCTATGCCATGAGTTGAGAGTTTGAATATAACATAACTCGAGTAGCCCCAACTTGCTTGGCGGCTTGTAGCCCCGCTAGTATTATCTCATACTCGGCTTCATTGTTGGTAGCTCGGAAGCTGAGTCGGATGGATAACTGTAGTACATATTCCTTAGGGGAAATCATCAGAACTCCAACCCCACTTGACTTGTGATTGGATGAACCATCAACGTAAATCTTCCATACTTCTCTTGCTTCAGGTACTAGGACTGCCTCGAGCATGAAGTCGGCTAGAGCTTGAGCCTTGATAGCTGTTCGAGGATGATATTCAATTCCGTATTCGCTCAACTCTGCAGTCCACTTGATTAATCGTCCCGAAGCCTCCGGATTCGTGAGGACGCGCCCGAATGGACTGTTAGTGAGCACCACGATGGGATACGCCAAGAAGTATAGTCTCAACCTTTGGGTTGTCAATACTAATGTGTATGCCAATTTCTCTAAAGTAGTATATCAAGTTTCTGTTTCTTTAAGGAGATGACTAATGAAATAGATAGGACATTGAGTATTACCTTCTTTGCAAATAAGCGCAGAGCCTACAGCTTGTTCAGCTACAGATAAATATAGACAAAAAGGGTCTCCTATCCCAATGGCTTGTACAGTACGAAGAGTTTAAATAGATATACTTTTAAGTCTATAAAAGTCTTCTCGCATTAGTCATCTCATTCGAACTTTACTACTTTCCTCAAAATTTTGAAGAAGGGCAGAGTTCTGTCAGCAGACCGAGATATGAATCGGGATAGGACTTTAATTCTTCCATTAAGCTGCTGCACTTTTTTGAAGCTACTTGGAGATGACATGTTAAGAATAGCCTGTACCTTCTCAGTATTTGCCTGGATTCCTCTTTTCGTTATCATGTATCTGAGAAACCATCCACTTTTCACTCCAAACAAATACTTAGCGGGATTCAACTTTAATCTATTAACCCTCAAAGTGGCGAATGTCTCCTCCAAATTAGCAATCATATCCTTCCCCTTCTCTATCTTGAAGATGTCATCCACATAAACTTTAATATTTCATCTAATCTGTTGCCGGAACACCTTATACATCATACGCTGATAGGTCACTCCCGCATTACGAAACTAGAATAGCATGACATTATAACAGTAAGTTACATCCACCGTTACGAAGCTTACTTTCTCTTGGTCTTCCTGAGCGAGAGGAACCTGGTAGTATCCCTGATACACATCTAGCATAGAAATAAATTCACAACTAGAAGTTGGGTCTACCAGCTGATCAATGCGAAGCAAAGGGTAACAGTCTTTAGCGCAGACTTTATTCAAGTCACAAAAATCAATACAAATCCGTCATTTACCCACGGCTTAGGGATTAATACAACATTCGCCAACATGTCAGGAATTGGATTTCTCTAATATGCTCGGCCTTTAACAATTTTGCTACTTCTTCATTATTTGGTCTTGCTCTAAAGCAAAGTATCTTCGTCTCTGCTTTACTAGTCGGGCTCCTGGAGTGATGTGTAATCGGTGTGTGACCAAGGCAGGAGAAACTCCTTTGATTTCTTCGATGGCTCATCCGAACACATCCTGATGATTCACCTGGCAACTAATCAGCCGACTTCTGAGTTTTGGCTTAAGATATGCAGCAATTCTTGTGATTCCTCCAGCCTGTTGGGGATGAATTTATACTTCCTTACTCTTGACCTCCTTGTGTTCCTCCTTGGCCCCTTCTCCTGCCTGGGGATCGACCAGATCAATCTGCAAGGTCTCATGAGTCTTCAGGTTCTTGTGAGATTCCGTCCTAATTTCCCCACTATAACATTGCCGGGAGGATAACTGGTCTCCTTTAACTTCAGCCACCTGCTCTCCCACCGGGAATTTGATCTTCTGATGATAGATCGAGACCACCGCTTAAATAAGCTGAGCGTTGGTCTTCCCAGAATGACATTGTATGATGATGGGGCATCTATTATCATGAAAGGAGTTCTCCTTGTTCTATGTAAGGTGTCATCCCCCCAGCGACAGGGACAATGAGATCTGTTCCATTGACTATACTCAGTAACCAGTGAAATCAAAGAGTAACGTGGAGACAGGGTGTAGTTCATCTTCATTGACTTGCATCTGGTCCAGCGTCGCCTGTACAAGATGTTTACAGAGCTACATGTATCCATGAAAATGCGTTTAACCATATAATTGACTATACGAGCAAGAATTACCAGTGCATCTTCATGAGGGACTTCAACATCCTCCAAGTCATCAGGTCTGAAGGAAATGATAGGGTCCTGACGCTTCTCCTTATTCGTCCCAATGGCGTAGCTTACCAACCTGTGGGTATGAGCCTTACTTGCCCGGTGGGAATCTCCTCCAGTCGGGCCTCCTGAGATCACCCCCACATGACCCGATGGAGGTCTCCGAGCCAGAACCTTACCTTTCTTGGGATCTCGTTCCGGGGAGACAGATTGGTGAGATACCGTCTCCCGGCTTCTTCCTTTCGAGGGCGACCGGGACCGGCGCCTGGATTTATCCTTCCCCAACTGCTGTCGATAAGGAGAAGGGCTGTGGCGAGGAGACTTTCGTCTATACCCCGAATTGCTCCACTTTTTGCGTGACTTAGTGTCTGCATCCTTGGATCTCCTCTTCCTCAGAGTGTAATATTCCTCCGTGGAGTGGGTGGTACTGCCATGAAAGTCCAGTACTTTTCCAACGATGCGGGTCCTTCGGTGTTTACCGTCTCCACCAACTTCTTCTTGTCGTTCCAATAATCCTTACCGGAGCGAGGATCCTTTGCTCGGCAGGAGCGGATGGTTCCCTCCTCTCAGATCGTACCGAGATTTGGACAGGGACTCCTGTTGAATCTTTTCGACAGGCGTACTGCACCTCCTCCACATTAACATGCTTGACCGACCGCCCCGATAAATCATCGAAGTTGGCCGATGGTTTTGTCACCAGCGATCGGAAGAAATCTCCTTCGGAAAGCCCTTGTGTGAAAGCGCTGATGAGGATCTCTGAGGTGACACTCGGTACATCCTGCGTCACACGATTGAATCGTTGGATATAATCCTTCAACGACTCTTTGCTTTTCTGCTTTAGGGCAAAAAGGTTTAATGTCGTCTTTTGGTATCGCCGGTTGCTGGCGAAGTGATGTAGGAAGACAATTTTAAACTCCAGAAAGGAGTTTATTGAGTTTTGAGGCAACCTCTGAAACCATCTCTGCGCGGTTCCCGATAGCGTGTTTAGAAACACCCAACACTTCACACCATCTGTGCATTGGTTTAACAGGGTCGTGTTTTCAAACTTCAAGATGTGGTCTCCGGATCCGTCTTTCCATCATAATCAGCAATTCCCGAACTACGAAATTGCTTGGGCATGAGATTCGTCCGTTATGATGTCCTGGGAGAAAGGCGTAGACGTGGACTTCAGGAGGACCTTGGCAGGTTCACTCTTTCTTTGCCCTTCTTCATACCGCATAACGTTGGAGGTGGCGGAATGTACCTTCTCCATCTCTCCTATGGAGTCTCACCTGGGCCCAGAGGCTATCTTTGCCGACGCTTCCAGCGATGAGACGGATTTTTGGTTTCGATTGTGCGAAATAGACACCCTTGGAATCTTGACTTGCGTCGGGGCCGCTCGTTGAGATGCGGCTTGTTCAATCTGATGTTGCTCCAGTACTCCTCTGACGGCGTTGGCGACTAAGAGGTCCAACTCTTCTCGTGTCAAAATCATGGGTTATCCTTCTAGTTCTGTCATCGCAGTGTTCCTTCTAGTGCTTAGACTAGTTTCCCACAGATGACGCCAAAACTTGTTCCGGAAGTGAACGACAGGGATGACAAATCACCAAAGCGCAACCCAGGATGACGATGACGAGGAGAGGATATTGGCGTCTGCAAAATTAACAAGAGCGTAAAGGGGATGCACCGGAAGGAGTTCCGGTGGAGTTTCTTCGACGCTCAAGTCAAAAATCTCTCTTCTAGGGAGGAAACGAGGAATCAAATTATTCCAGTTTAAAATCTTACCATCCTCCTTTACCTAAGTGTCGAAGCATCTTATATACCTGATGTCTTCCCTCTACACGTCTCCACCTCCCCCCCCCCCCCCTCCCACATTTAATGGTCATTGATTATTTGACAGTTGTTCTCCTCTCTTTGTGGCCGGTAACGACCATCATAGCTATTAAGTCCATCATCACCATGCGTTACAGACAATAACTACCTGCTGAATTTTCTGTTCTGGAAGGGGGAGGGTACTTGAAGCTTTGTTCTCTTCTCTCTAAGCGGTTCTTTGGGCTCTACTCTCCCGAGTTAATCTCGGGGTCTTATCCTCCCGGATTGAGCTCGGGGGCCTTCCTCATTCTCCCGAGATAGTCTCGGGAGCCCGAGCTCCCGGTCTAGCCTTAGGGGTCTTCCTCCATTCTCCCAAGATAGTCTCGAGGCCCGACTTCCTA
Organism: Boesenbergia rotunda; assembly: GCA_024364735.1. Taxonomy (NCBI): domain Eukaryota; kingdom Viridiplantae; phylum Streptophyta; class Magnoliopsida; order Zingiberales; family Zingiberaceae; genus Boesenbergia; species Boesenbergia rotunda. The sequence continues at coordinate 29,463 of JAGFNQ010003286.1, forward strand.
CCTGGCCTCAGGTGTCTAACCTGGTCGGCACTGCCACGTAACTTTTCCGTGCCATGCGTCCTCCCCAATTATCCATCCCTATCAAGTCTAATGAACATTATCATCATTTGCTCAATCAAGATGATTAGATCGTGCGGAATGCCCTATAAACAACAGAGACAAAAGGCATGATGTTATGATTAAGAGAAGGGTTACCACTCTTCCTGATTAACTACCTTAAGACCCCAACTAATGTCTTCGCAATGCCTCACATGTGGAACTAGAAGCCCCGTGTCGATGCCTTTCTTGGCTTTGCAGTCATAGAAGGGAGGGGCATGAAAGCAAGGCTCCATCGACATGGCTCGTCGGCAAGGAGGATCAGGAGCCGTCCGGTTTCCCGGCCTGAGCAGAATCCATGGCCGAAAACCGCCGAGACCCTGTGCCACATATCCGAACGTGGACCACGCGCTAGTGACCAGCGTATCAGTCATGCTCAAGAGGTAAATCTCTGCCAGTGCTCTTATGTTGTGCGTTTGCTTCTCAGTCTGCTGGTGCCCTTCGTAGCTCGGTTGGTATACGCTGATGATTTCGCCATGCAAAGTTGGGAGCTCCCAGTACATGTTTCTGATCTTCTCGTAGTAACCAGATTCCAAAGAAGTCATTAGCACGGCAATGGATCTGGCGTTTGGAGATAAAACCGCAGATTCTTGAGCACTGAAGCCAGGAAGAAGCTTCTCCTTCAAACAACAATCAAGAATCTGATCCAACACATGCTGGAATGGACCAGTTCCTTCCTCGAAAACTCTGACTTGTATTCCTACTCTTTCATCTGCCTTTGCGAGATAAGATCGATAGTATCGGGTGATCAAACCCCATACAGCATTGGTGGGATGGAAAAGATAGTGTCCCAAGAGATGAAAGACAGTATCTTTGGCAGGGAAGAGCTTCCTTAGCTCTTCTTCGTACGTCGGGACCAAAAAGAGGGATGGCACAAAGTAGTTGTTCGATCTCAGCAATAACCAGGGAGTGTCGTCGAGGACTCTCTGATCATCTTCGCAGAAGAAAAGCTTGTCGAACTTATTATAATCATGGGATAGATGGAGATAAGTGTAAGCTGGTAGAGAGCCTGTTGAAGCACCATGTGCATTGTTGCCGATGACCTTTCTTTGTAGCATGTTGCCGTAACTTGTTGGCGTCTTGATGTCAAAATTAGTGAAGCCCCTGATGGGAAAATCTATAGGTAGAATCCATGAACTTTCAGGAAAAGGCTCACAGAAGAGTTCGTCCATGTCGGAGCCTTTGTCGACGAGCAAAACTCTGTTCGTAAGGAGAGCATATAAAAATGCAGATGAAAGGGAGAGCATCCTGTTCCCTAAGCCACTGTATGATATCCAGACTACATACTTGCATTCTGCTGATCCAGACCCTCGATCAGACTTCAACTGTTCTGTAGATTGCTTGTAGAATTGAGTGTTTGGGCCACATTTCTTATGGAGAGATTCATACTTCCTCAACTTTCTCAACAAATAAGGAGATGGCAAATGAGGTGATTCCTTGCGGAAAAAAACGGATTGGTATCTGCTAAGACAGGACTGATCGTAGAACCCGGCGGCCAGTAAGCCATGAAGAAGTTTGTCTTTTGCAGCAACAGAGGATGGAATCGAACCATTCACAAGATCTGAAAAATAAAAAAGCTTACTTAAATGGAAAGTCATAACCAGTTATCATCGAATTCATTGTGATTTGCAGTTTAAGATGACAGGTAATTCGAAATATCAAGTTGCACCATTCAACAAATCATGCAAAAGAAAGGCTCTGAAGATGGTACAAAGATTTCTTCGCGAGGAGGAGAAACCACATGTTAATTTCCGTGAATCAAGCAGTTCAGCAGAGAATTTAATCAGATAACTCTGCTCCGGAGGGCAACGAAGAAACAAAGTAATCTGTGAAAATAGAAACCAAAGAGAAATCAATTCGCATTGAGAAATATTCTTCGCCACCGCCTTTTCCAATCCGAAATCGAGAACGTGGGATTTTTATTTCTTCGAGGAAACAAAGGAAATCTGGATTCGATTAGGGTGCAAATCATCACAACCATGATGCGGCAACCTCAGAAAGAGAACCTTCAAAATTTTCTATTTTTGGTAAAGCATAACCCCAAATGTGCTAATCTATACGCCAACAGATCTGAAACCTCACAATACGCTATTCGATCAAGCGTTCCGGGAACAAGACAAAGGCGATCTGGGCTTAAAGTGAAGAGCTTGGGAAGTGAAACCGTACCTTTCGCAGTCTCTTCGGGGGTTCCATATTTGGCAGGTCGGAGACGATCGAGAGGAAGGTTCCATTGGTCTCCGGAAAAGACGGCGACGAGGAGAAACAGGGAGAACAGGAGCAGGAGAAGGAGCGTGGCGGATCGCAGGCGGGAGATGCGAGGCGTCTTCTTCTCCGTGGTGGCCACCAAGGCGGTGGCGGAGGAAGCTCCGCCGTCCTCCGTATCGGCGGCGGACCACTGCCGCCTCATTCGCTTCATGCCCATCAACAACACTACCACGGAACCTCCGCGGTGCTCGGTGCGCTTCGGCTCTCTTCGTCAATTCCTTCTAGAGCATTTCTTGTCTATAAATATTGTGAACAAAATTAAATAAATAAAATAGTAAAGCGACAACAAAATACCTGAAGTTTTAGCGAATAGCTACTTCAATCTTTCGCTAACTTCTAAAACACCATTTATTTTTTCCTTTTTATGCCCAAAAGAAGTATATTTTTCGTCGTTTCGCTAGAACGGTTTGTTTGAAAAGAATTGCCATATCAATTTTGAACTGATCTGGAAATTGGGCAAAATGGAAATGGCAATTTTTTTTTTCTAAATCGTCAAAAAAAAACATCCTACTTTAATTGTTTATTAAAAAAAACAGATGCTTATCCCATACAAAATGGCATAAATATCCTTTAGTACTATTCATCTTCCATTGACATATATCAATTACGAAATTTTAACTACTACAACATAAAAATTTTTTTAAGACTAAAAGCATTCGAAATTTCTAAAAAGCTAAAAATGATATTTTTTTAACATCAAATTGAGATAATGTGAGTTTCAGTCATAACTAATTATAAATTTTTTAACGAATTTTGATTTAATATATTATGTCCTATGATTCAATCTGAATAAAAAATTATGATCTCTTAAAATAAATTTAGGAGTTAATATTTATATTGTAATAGCTACGATTTCGTTACTGCTACAATTGAGCTGTCAAACAATTGTAGCAACTATGAAATCATAACTGTTATACAATTATAACAATTACGATTTTGTAACTATTACAATATGAATATTAAATCTTAAATTTTAAGAGATCAAAATTTTTAACTCAGATTAAATTACGGGACATATAATATATCAAATAAAAACTTGTTAGATATCTAATTATGGGATAGAGCCCATCATAGTCAGGTTTCAAGTTTCAAGTTGAAAAAACATCATTTCAATCCATTTCTAAGGTTTTAAACAATTTCAATCTTAAAGAAATCTATGCTGTCGCAAGTCCCTACACTTTCTTGCATGTTAAATCCGACATTTTTATCCTACTCCGGAGAATTTTTCAGAAGAAGATTTAGGGTGTTTGAGACTCAAATTGGAATTAGAGGGTTTAATCATTTTTTTAAACTTAAGTTTTGAGGGCTTAAGTGTGATTAAACTTAAACTTAAGGGTTCAAATCTAAATAGGTAAAGAAGGAGGGCTTTTGTGCAAATTTTACCTCACTTATTATACCCCTTCCGTTAGCCTAATTAACCCGCAGCTCACCCGACTCCAGCCGCCCGACTCTTTTCTTCTCCTTCTCCCGATCACAACCGAGGCTGCCACCGTTCCTCTTCGTCTTCAACCTCTCCGGTGAACCTTGCCTTGAGATCATACAAGCGTCGATTCTAAAATCCCCAAACCACCTAGCGAGCGCGAGCTAGGGATTCGCCACAGACGTTTTGGGGGCGCTGCCGTGGTCAAGTCGGCCGACGACACCCTCGCGCGGTCGGAGCCTCATCGGAGGTGAGCTAGGGTTCACTCAGCCCAAGAACTCGTGAGCCGACGCATCAGGATTGGGTCTTGAACGGAGCTGAGTCACGGGATCCTTCGGTGGTTGTCCTGGTGAGTTGAACGTTCCCTGATATTGGATTGATTCAGGATCGTATGAATGAACTGTAACCTAGTTGAATTTGTAGCCATTAGTAGAATCTCTGTTTGGATTTTGACAGTAGCTTGGAGATTTTGAGCTTGGATACCTAGGCGTGTGGGACAGTGTTGGTTGATTGGTGGCTCTGATCATGAAATGGAAATGTGATGGAATCAATTCTCTGTGAGTATGAACTAATGCTATTCTGAGCAGTAGATGGTTGTTGGGTTTCTTGGTGTTTTTGGATCTGCTTAGATTTATGTTGATAACAAAACATGTAGGGGATCAGTTCTATTCTGTAATGTTCATTATGTTCTGTATTGATTCTATTAATGGTTTCGGATTTCATCTCATGGTCTTGCATCTATGTTCTTGGTTGATAATAGGAGGTTTCTAGCAAGATCAGAGTTGTTTTTGAGTTGGATTGGGAATTTGGTTCGGTTGTTGAGTTTCATTGTCATAGCTTGATCTCTTTGTATTTCAAAGATGATGATGGGATTTAAATTGCTTAGCTGTGGGATTTGTTGAGTATTCTATTTGGTGTTGTGGTAATGGCTTGCCGGGAGGTGGAACTCGATTAGATCCGAGTTTTCTGTTATCAAGGTTGATCAGTAGGTTGTTTATGTTAGAATTGGTTTTAGATTTCGGATTTCAATTTGTTTTCGGTTCTTAATTGAGCTCGGTTGTGGAAAGTAGCTGGAATTGAATTGGGATGAGTTCAGTTTGGAAGATCGGTAGATTGATCTATTTGGAATCTGATTTTGTTTCATTTCTGTTGATTCTGTTAGGAGTCATACCTCTCAACCCCAAGCTTGATGTAGAGTGATCCATCTTACTCACTCAGTTGCGTGGTTTTGAAGCCACTGTTCTATTTTGTGATTTGGAAATTTAATTGGTGGAGCTGAGAATGATGTTGGAGATTGAATGGATTATTGAGTTGGTATTGTTAGGTTCGGGTTGTTCATGGCTGATCTTGAGCTTTGTTGGGAGCTCCACAAGTTGTAGTTGGATTTTAATATTCTATGTTTCTCTGTGTAGGGAATCCACGGTGGCTAAGGTTGGGGCTCTAATTTGGAGCTGTAAATGGGTTGAGGTGAGGTGCTATGTGATGAGCTTGTGACTGGATCTGTTTTAGATCTAATTTTTTGGTAGTAAGTCAGTTGGAATAATTCTTGAACTTGAATGGTTTCAGGTTATGGGTAGTGCAATATGCTACCAAAGTGGGAAGCTAATCCCTAACTAGGGTTAGTGGATGACTATGTTTCGGATAGGAGTTCCCTAACTAGGTTGGGAGTTTAATTTGGCTATATGGTTTCATGTGTTGATAGCTAAACAACTCCTATTGATACAGGACACGAATTGATTTGCGTTGGACTTCTCGGACGGAGGTTCTCATTGGATACAGACTTCTACTTTGAGGCGGGTACCCCTTGACTTATCTTGTTGATATTGTCATATTGTTATGCATAAACTGTTATAGATAGTAGTAAGATTATACGCTATCCTTGGTTATTATGCTTGTTCTGGATACTTGTTGTTTATCCCTGAGTTATTACGCGGTTAGTTCCATACAGTCTCAGGTATTGTCATATCTATATATATGTTTAGATATCGTGATGTATCTCTTGTATTTGACATGAGGGATCTGTAGTTTCCGGCCAGTATACCTTGTAGGTCACCTGTATTTCCTGTTATAGGATTTCAGACTGAGACTTAGTATACTGCGGACTTGGTGAGGGAGGTAAGTGTATCTATCATACACCATCCTTGCATTGTTGCATGCCGACGATCAGCGACTCCCTTGTGGTTGAGCCTATCGTCTTTCGGTACATGATATGCGCACACGACCACTCATGGGTTAGTGGATACTGTAGGATGTGTGCATTTGCCTTGTATTGCTCCGTTCGGCCACTATGTGGAGGGTGGTTACGGGCGTGGTAGCAGCCAGGGATCCCTTCTCGTACTGATCCACGAGGAGATGAGAGCTAGACTCCGCCATTGCTTGGGGTAGGAGCATAGTCTCCGCCAGCATCCTGTCCACCCGGTCACTCAGGAGCAGTGATGGCAGGATTCGTACAGGTTGTCTCAGCTCTACCCACGCGGACGTTGCGGACGATGTCCTGACTGGGACTTGGGGTGACACATGTCATTGCACCATGTGCATACTTTGCATCGTGCATTGTTTGCTGCACTTGATTTCTGCACTTGTTTGACATGCATATACAGGAGACTTGTTATCTGAGATTATATGTCTATTGGTATTCCATTGATATTTATTACCCTCTTTTCAAGTTAGCTGGATTCTAGTATGTATCTACCTCAGTATATCCAGTACTAGTCTTTCCCTATTGTTGATATGAGACTGTATTAACGTAGATGATTATTGTTATTATAACATACTATGCATATCTGCTGGGTATTCGCTGAGTTTATGGACTCACACCCGTTGCCATATGTTTTTATTTCAGGTTGAGATACTTGGAGTCGCCAGAAGAGCCCAGCAGCCAGTCCCTACCCATCGCGACGACAGGGTTTTGTTTTGTACTTGGCGATGTATTTATTTCATATTTCTTTTAGGACTTTGTATATGTCTTGTGAGTGTCGTAGTGTGCCCTAAGGGGTTTATGTATTTGATGATTTATCGTAAGTCGGACCGGTCCGCAGTCAGGTATGATTTACTTAGTTGTCTGGTGCTTTTATGCTGTGTTTATCTATTTTGGAGGCCTGAGGCCAAATTAAACTGCGTGGTCGTGTTCTGTGTATGTGTAAATTGTCCGCCGGATAGGGGAGGTGCTGTCCGATTTTATATTGGATCAGCGGCTCCTGGGTCTCGGGGCGTGATAATTTATTTTGATATAAGAGCTCAGGTTGTCGGATACCTTGAGGACTTGTGGATTTACGGTTTCTATCCGATACCAATTTATTTTGGTATAAGAGCGTAGGTTTGTGATGCCTACTTGTTTTACGAGTTTTGTCGGATTTGTTCGGAGTATTTTTCTCGATGTGGTTGTTTGGGACTTGGCATGATGGGACTTCTTCATGCGACAGGTATTTCTTCTGATCTCTTCTATCTCTTATCCTGGTTATGTAGGATTAGGAATTCTCTCATATTTTTGGATCATGTTACTATCCCTGTATATGTAAGTATGATTAGTAATTCTCTCATGTTATTGATCATGTTACCATTCTTGTATATTAAGGTATGGTTAGGAATTCTCCCATATCATTGGATCATGTTACTATTCCTATATATGTAGGTACGGTTAGTAATTCTCTCATGTTACTGGATCATGTTAGCATTCCTATATATTTAGGTGTGATTTAGAAATTCTCTCGTGTTATTGGATCATGCTACCATTCCTATATATTTAGGTATGGTTAGAAATTCTTTCATGTCATTGGATCAGGTTGTTATTCTTGTATATTTATGTATAGTTAGAAATTCTCTCATGTTATTGGATCAATTCACAGTAGCTTATGGAGCTACAAGTTTTTCTTATGTTGCGTATATCTGGACAGATAAGCTAGATATCATGTTTTGAGTACATGATCTGCATTGATGCAATAGGGTAGCAGTAGCAACATATTATTATGATTAGTAGAGGATTGATACAATCTGTTCCTTGGGGACTTTGACCATGGATCACTTGTACTTGGTAGTTGACCTAGAAGGTACATGTTGATAGGTGATTTGGGCTAATATAGAAAAGTGTGAAGCTAGTTGCTTGACACTTACGGGTTACCGTTTGTACTTGGTTTGAATAACTAAAAAGGTACCTACGGACTTATGATTTGCGTGGAGGCAAATCACTTATAAAATTAAACCACCTTTGGTTAGACGATATCGAGGATGACCTGTTGGAAAATAAAGGAATTGTTTCATGAGTATGTGGAGATACTCCTGAGAGATAGCATGTCTCCAGCTCCTTGTTACGGAGTAGGACCTTAGAGGGTTTGACCATAGAGTGGAGGAATTGGACTGTATTGGATTACGAGTCAACGATCGGTGTGACTCGCTAGTTGCTACGCTATTTTATGAGGGATCTTGACTCATAGATTGGGTGTGTATGGTTGGATAATCTCGATGGTGCATCGGGATGTATGACCCGTTAGGGTGCGGAGAATGTGGAGTTAGTTGTATCTTTACCTGTCGGTGAGATATTGGACATTAATCAGAAGGTCAAAGATGTCCATTGAATTTCGGTTATTATACCTCCATCGTGGATTATTAGTTCACGGGATGATAAGGTTGATACCACCGTCGACTTTCTCGTTGGTGTTGAGAGGTGGATGAGATGGACGAATCTCTATGATGGGTTGTATTTTGAGGATTTTATTAGTGTATATGGACCTATCGGATTGTAGCTTTGGATGGATCATTGGGTGGATAAATGATCTTTTAGTGATTGATTATTTAGGAAGTCTGTTATTGATAGCAGCATATGGTACGACATATTGGCAATAATCTTGGAAAATGATTCAGTAATTAGTTATTGATTTTCATTTGCTTTAGTAATTTTGTATTTCATTACAAGACTTTCTATATAAAAAATTGTAATAATTTATTAATAAAAATTTTAAAAACAATCTAAAAAAAATCAAAATAACTCTAATTATATTTTCTTTATTTTAAATATTCTTATTTAATTCATCTTAGAGCTTCTTTGATTCATTTAGTGAAAACTACTCCTTTATTTCAGTTTTAATCAAAATAGCACCAAACTACTCACTACTCTAAGGCCTTTTAAAATATTTTCTAGTTTTATTCTTTTTTGATTTAGTATTTGAGGGGTTTTTATGTTTTACAATTTTTCAAAACATGATTAAAAATTTATGGTAAATGGAAATAATTTTAAAAAATGTTGAGCACCTAGTGTTATTTTTTTTTAAAAAAAATTACTTATTTTAGCCTAAATATTGTACCCTATATCCTATACCCTAATCCTAAACTCTAAAAAAATTAACAATAGGTGTTCACTAAATGCTCACGGATAGGTATGTAGGATCGAGATTGAGCAATAGAGAGGGGGTGTGAATATCGCTTTGCAAAAACTTCGGATTTAACACTTAAATGACTAAGCGATAAAGTACACAGCGGAAGCTTTGAGAGTAAGCGTAAGAGTTAGATATAGAAGACAGCAGAAACAAGCAACAAATCATGATCGCTAACTCAAGTTGGTTTTACTTGCTTCGGAGTCTTGACCGGCTCTTACTGCAAGGCTCACGTTCCTTGATCGTTTACTTTGGGCTTTACTAAAAATTGTAAGAATGTTTACAAGTTACAAACTGAAGTGTGCAATAATAAAATAAACAATTATATCAACTCCTGAAATGAGAGGATAGATCTTTGTTCGGAGAGTCAGACGGCGTTTCAACATTATCTGAACTTCGATCGCGTAACACACAGAAGAGTGATCGCAGTGATTCAAATTTATATCTTGGATTGCTGCACTCGACCCCTTTTTATAGTAGTTACTCAGGCGCCTGAATGACCATTCAGGCGCCCCAGTCGTAGCGAATCAGGCGGAAACTCTATCTGCTGCCTGGTCAAATTCTATCATGGTCAGGCGCCTGAGTCCCTTTTAGGCGCCTGAGTGCTGATGTGGATCCTCCACTCAGCACTCACCATGTCAGTCTGACCGTTGCGCCAGCTCAGCTGCCATCTGCCAGCTTTTAGGCGCCTGAGTACCATTCAGGCGACCCAGTCAAGCTGCTTTATCTTTTTCAGCTGCAACATAGGTTAGTTCCATACATCCAATAATATATATTGAAAACATGTATGAATTACTGCCAGTGCTGTCTTGGTCATGACTTGCAGGTTTTAGACAAAACGGTCAGATCGACGCCTACTGTTCCCTCATCGGGGAGCGCGTCCTCACCTACTCCTCTCAGGAAAGATTACCTGTTGCCACCCGGAACCTCCGATTGGACTTTTACTCAGCCTCCGAGAACCTGAAACTTGACGACGTTCGACCTCGACCCGTCTCAACTCCTGTCCGCGATCCCCACTCGACAAAGTCTTCTGCGTGGCCCCCTGGACCAAGTCTTCGTGCTCGGCTTCACTGGCCAAGTCTTCATTGCCCGATCCCCGACCAGGACTTCGTGCTCAAGCCTGCAGGTCAAGACTTCATGCCTAGCTCACTAGGACTTTCTTGCACACTTAGTAGAATCATCAAATCACAATATAAACTTATCTTTGATCCTTTTGCCATTATTAAAATCAGGTTTGATCTGGTATTTCCGGCACCAACAAGGTATGCAGTATAAGATTCTTGTTATATTCGCCACCTGTCTCCGTACCACGATTTACCCTCATTGATCGGCAGGGACTCTCGTTGAAGGATGTGAGACAGGGCCCGTCAGCTAAGCAGATTAGTCAGGCGCAAGCCTGGATACCCCTTCTAAATCAAAAAAAAAATCTTATTATATAATTCTACACCAATAATTCTCTAACTGATACTATCTAGACTTTTGCACTAATTATCTATTCTTGACATACAAGTACTACTTACTTATCCCACCAACAATGGACAGAGAAAAGAAAGTAAAAACTTATGGCATTTTACCAAAAGGCGTATGTGAGAATTCATATTTACTAAAAAGCATTCTTTGGTTTGTTCTTTACCAAAGAGCGCATGTAAAATCAGATCATTCCTCTTATACCCTCCTGCAATAACTCCTTTTTGTAGTTCACTTTTCGAGACTTCCAAACCACTTTGTTATAATTTAATTTTAAAATAACAAATTGTGATCCAAATGCAGATATTTTCATTTCCTCTCGCCTTATAAATCTCTTCCTACCGTATACAACACTCATCCCGAATCATTTACTATATTTTACTACGATTATAAAAAATTAAAAAAAATTAAAAGATTATCCTATAAATAAATAAGAAATGATGTATATATATTTTAAAAATATATTTTTAAAATGTAATCAATATCAGGCCACGTTGGGCCTAAAATCCGAAATATCAAACCCTCTTATATTCAAAATCAAAATTATTTTTTTTCAAACTAATTATAAATAATTGAAATAAGGATATAATAGAAAATGTAAAATATCAAAAAATATAAATAAAATAAGGAAAGATATATAAAATTTAAAATAAGAAATAGAATTCATAGAATTATGTATATAAGATATATATAAAATAGAAATTAAAATAAAATTTATATGTGTAAATTAAGATATATTAGTATATCATTGAAAAAAATTATTAAAAATCAATTAGATTTCATTTCAGGGCCAAAGAGGACCTAAAATAAATTTATTATTTTATTTTAGGCCCCTTTAGGTCTGAAATATTTCATTCAGACCCAAGAGGGCCTAAAATGAAATATTTTAGGCCCTCTTTGGGCATGAAAATATAAAATATAGAGAGAAAAATAAAGTAAATATAAAATAAATAAAAGATAAAGATAAATATATAAGACAGAAAGATAAAGCAAATATATAATGTGATAAAAATATAAATATAAAATATAGAAATACATATAAATAAAAAATAAAGAAAGTATAAAATATAAATAAATAAATAGAGTTTATAAATTAAAATATAAAAAATAAATATAATAGAAATTAAAATAAAATTTATATGTGTAAATTAAGATAGATTAGATATCATCGAAAAAATTATTAAAAATCGATTAAATTTTATTTTAGTTATTTCAGGACCAAAGAAGGTCTGAAATAAATTTATTTTAGGTTCATTTTCGACCTGAAATATTTCATTTCAGACCCTCTTTAGGTCTGAAATACTTTTATTTCAGGGCCAAAGAGGATCTGAAATGAAATATTTCAGATCTTCTTTGGATGTGAAAATATAAAATATGGAGAGAAAAATAAAGTAAATATAATAGACATAAAAGATAAAGATATAAATATATAAGGAGAGAAAGATAAAACAAATATATAAAGAGATAAAAATATAAATAAATATAAAAATATAAAATATAGAAATACATACAAATAAAAATTAAAGAAATTATAAAATATAAATAAATAAATAGAGTTTATAGATTAAAATATATAAAAAATAAATATATTGAAATTAAAATAAAATTTATATGCGTAAATTAAGACAGATTAGATATCGTTGAAAAAATTATTAAAAATTAATTAGATTTTATTTCAGGACCAAAGGCCCTCTTTGGGTGTGAAAATATAAAATATAGAGAGAAAAATAAATTAAATATAAAGGAGATAAAAGATAAAGATATAAATATATAAAGAGAGAAAGATAAAGCAAATATATAAAGAGATAAATATATAAATATAAAATATAGAAATAAATACAAATAAAAAATAAAGAAAGTATAAAATTTAAATAAATGAATAAATAGAGTTTATAGATTAAAACTATAAAAAATAAATATAATAGAAATTAAAATAAAATATAAATGCTAAAAAAATTAAGATAGATAATAAGATATAAGTTAAAAAAATAAAGATATAAAAATGCGAGAAAAAAAGGACAGTCTAAATATGCTACAACCGCTATATGATGCATTGTTCTCTGCCAAGTGGCATTACACGAGAAGATCATTGTTAGTGGTTAGGAATAAATTTTGACACCATAATTACCTTCTCCTAGCTCAACCCTACCTAATGATATCAAGTATTGAGAAATCTAAATATCCTAGGTCCATTAGTGGGTTTTGGCGAAAACTCACTAATGGACCTAGAAAAGTCCGATTGTAACAATTTCAAATATGATGAGTTTACGGTGTTGCAAAGACTCTAATTGTACTATCCAATATATATTTAGGGGCTTTCCAGGTGTTCTTCAATAGTACGATATATTTAAGCTTGTTTAAAGGTAAATTGAATTATTTATCCGTGTTGGGTCTGATATTTTTGAATTACGTGTCATACTATTGAAGAACACTTGGAAAGCCCCTAAATATACATTGGATAGCACAATTTAAGTCTTTACAACATCATAAAATCATAATATTTGAAATTGTTACAATCAAACTTTTCTAGGTCCATCAGTGAGTTTTCGCCAAACCCCACTGATGGACCTAGGATATTTGGATTTCTCAATACTTGATATCATTAGGTAGGGTTGAGCTAGGAGAAGATAATTATGGTGTCAAAACTTATTCCTAACCACAAGCAATGATCTTCTCATATAGTGCCACTTGGCACGGAACAATACATCATATAGCGGTTGTAGCATATTTAGAAGTCCTTTTTTATCTTGCATATTTATATCTTTAATTTTTAAACTTATATCTTATTATCTATCTTAATTTTTTATATTTATATTTTATTTTAATTTCCATAATATTTAATATTTATATTTTTAATCTATAAACTCTATTTATTTATTTATACTTTATACTTTCTTTATTTTTATTTGTATGTATTTCTATATTTTATATTTATATAATACATTTTTATCCCTTTATATATTTGTTTTATCATTCTCACTTTCTCTCTTTATATCTTTATCTTTTAACTCTTTTATATTTGCTTTATTT
>JAGFNQ010003286.1:43131-103766 GCA_024364735.1 Boesenbergia rotunda
TTTCTCTATATTTTATATTTTCACACACAAAGAGAGCCTGAAATATTTCATTTCAGACCTTCTTTGATCCTGAAATAAAATCTAATCGATTTTTAATAATTTTTTAAATGATATCTAATCTATTTTAATTTATGCATATAAATTTTATTTTAACTTTATTATATTTATTTTTATACTTTATTTTTTATTTGTATGTATTTCTATATTTTATTTATTATTATTTTCTATCTCTAAATATATTTTCTTTATCTCTCTCTCTTTATATATTTATATCTTTATCATTTATCTCTTTTATATTTACTTTATTTTTCTCTCTATATTTTATATTTCATACCCAATGAGGGTCTCAAATAAATGTATTGCAAACTTTCTTTAGTTTTGAAATAAAATCTAATCAATGTTTAATAATTTTTTCAATGATATATAATCTATCTTAATTTATACATAATTTTTTTTTAATTTTGATTATAGTTATTTTTTATATTTTTAATCTATAAACTCTATTTATTTATTTATATTTTATATTTTCTTTATTTTTTATTTGTATGTATTTCTATATTTTATATTTATATATTTATCTCTTTATATATTTGCTTTATCTTTCTCTATTTATATATTTATATCTTTATCTTTTATCTCTTTTATATTTACTTTATTTTTCTCTCTATATTTTATATTTTCACAACGAAAGAGGGCCTAAAATATTTCGGGCTTGAAATAAAAATATTTTAGGCCTAAAGAGGGCCTGACATGAATTTATTTTAGGCCTTCTTTGATCCTGAAATGAAATCTAATCGATTTTTAATAATTTTTCGATGATATCTAATCTATCTTAATTTACACATATAAATTTTATTTTAATTTCTATTTTATATATTTCTAATACATACAATTCTACCAACTCTATTTCTTTTTTTATATTTTATATATCTTTCCTTATTTTATTTTATTTATATTTTTGATATTTTACATTTTCTATTATATCCTTATTTCAATTATTTAGAATTATTTTGAAAAAAATAATTTTGACTTTGAATATCAGAGGGTTTGATATTCTTGGATTTCAGGCTTAACGTGGCCTGATATTGATTTTATTTTAAAAATATATTTTTAAAATATATAATCATCATTTGTTATTTATTTATAAGATATTCTTTTAATTGTTTATTAATTTTTTCACAATCGCAAATAAAATATAGTAAATGATTAGGAATGAGTGTTGTACAAGGCAGGAAAAGATATATAGAATGAGAGAAAATGAGAATATCTGCATATGAACCATAATTTATTATTTGAAAAATCAAATTAGAAAAGGAGTTATTGGTGGGAGGGGTATAAGAGGAATGATCAGATTTTACATGTGCTTTTTGGTAAAGAACAAACCATAGGGCGCTTTTTTGCAAATATGAATTCTCACATACGCCTTTTGGTAAAATATCGAAAAGCATATGGTTACAAAACTATGAGGTTTGTAACATTCCTATAGCTCCAGGAGTCTATTATTAATGTTGTAGCGACATGACCCCTCTAGCCCCATCAGACGGCTCTCTAGGGCGTGCCCTACGGTCTTCCCACTCCCGACAGTGGATTTTTGCCTTCTCCAGATTCGAACTCTAGACCTCCAGGACAAGTATTAAGGTTCCTTGAATCTGGTAGCCAAGTGAGTGCGGCTCACTTGGCTACCAGATTCAAGAAACCTTAATACTTGTCCTGGAGGTATAGGGTTCGAATCTGGGGAAGGCAAAAATCAACTACCGAGAGTGGGAAGACCGTAGGGCACGGCCTAGAGAGTCGCCTGATGGGGCTAGAGGGGCCATGTCGCTACATAAAAAGGTGCCTTTTTATGTAGCGACACGACCCCTCTAGCCCCATCAGGCGGCTCTCTAGGTCGTGCCATACGATCTTCCCACTCCCGACAGTGGGTTTTTACCTTCCCCAGATTCGAACCCTATACCTCCAGGACAAATACTAAAGTTCCTTAAATCTAGTAGCCAAGTAAGCCGAAAATAAATTGGTATCGGATAGATACCGTAAATCCACAAGTCCTCAAGGTATCCGACAACTTGGCTCTGATACCAAAATAAATAGTCACGCCCCGAGACCCAAGAGTCGCTGGTCCAATATAAAATCGGACAGCATCTCCCCTGTCCGGCGGACAATTTACATATACAAACAACACACGCAATAATAATTTGGCCTCAGGCCTCAAAATCAAGACATAACATAACCATAACATAAAATAAACCATATCTGACTGCGGACCGGTCCGACTTACCACAAAAACAACAAACACATAGTCCATCAGAGGACTCAAAAGTACAATACCAAGACAACTGAAACGCGATACAAGTTCCATGACATAAAACAAATACAAAACAAATAATACGATGTAAAGGAAACATAACTACACGGAAGCACCCATTACTGGATTCGTAGGGACCTAGGACGGGCAACTGGGGCTCCCCTAGAGACCAATCAACCTGGAAATAAAAATATGGGCAACGGTGGTGAGTCCAAATAAACTCAGCGGATACCAAAATAGATATGCATAGCGAGCTATAATAACAATAAGAATCACGCTGATACAGTCTCGGATATAGAGGATAAAGCATAACTGAAGACTAAGGGTGAATACATACCAGAGTCCGTCTATCCTGCGGGTAGGTGTAACCAATCCCCTATATAATCTCAAGAACGATACACACTCCAAATGTGCATGTCACCTGTAAGTGTATGTCAAACATATACAACACTCAAACACAATAAGCACCAACAAAGGTGCAAAGCATCCTATACACCCGATGCAATGATCTATTTTGTACGCACCTCAGCCACCACCAGACCGGCGATCGAGTGAATAGAAAACAGACAAGCCAACCACTTGTGGTGTACAACATAAGAAGCCCAACACTCGTGGCTATGCAAATATGATGCCCAACACCTGTGGCAATGCAATATGTAGCCCAACACATGTGGCTATGCAAATATGATGTCCAACACCTGTGGCAATGCAATATGTAGCCCAGCACCTGTGACTATGCAAGTATGACGCCTAGCACCTGTGGCGGATGCAATATGTAGCCCAGCACATGTGGTTATGCAAATATGACGCCTAGCACCTGTGGCGGATGCAATATGTAGCCCAACACCTGTGGCTATGCAAATATGACGCCTAGCAACTGTGGCGGATGCAATATGTAGCCCAGCACCTGTGACTATGCAAATATGATGCCCAGCACCTGTGGCTATGCAAATATGATGCCCAGCACCTGTGACAATGCAATATGTAGTCCAGCACCTGTGGCTATGCAAATATGACGCCCAACACTCGTGGCAATGCAAATATGTAACCTCAAATATGACTGGGGATGAGCTCAGACCTCAGGGGAGCCGATGGTCTCCATCATGATCATAGCATCATGCTCATAGCTCAATCAAACCATAAACCTGTCTGCGCGACGAGCTCAGACCCTAGGGGAGCCGATGATCGCCAGTATGCAATCGTACAGAGCCTACAGCTCAGTATGCAACCTAGAGGGTAAAGTATGCCAACAACACCCTCCTCACTAACCAGGTTCTCAACCACACATCGGTGGGAAAAGTATAGGTCTAACACATGTATCCAGACCTAACAACTCTACTCTAGGTAACCATACAAGGTATATCTAGAAATCAATCCAACTGTAGATACAAAGTGACCTACCACCATATATAAGCACATATGTACGCCATAGCAAATATCGAGACTGTATGGAACTAAACAGGAGTCCTCTAAAAGAGTAAACAACAGGTATCTGATCATAATACACAAAGGCAGGTATAGCGTATAAACTTACTGTTATCTATAACAAACTATGCATAATAATAAGACAGTATCTAAAATGATAAATCAGGGGTACCCGCCTCTAAATTAGAAGTCTGTATCAAATGAGAACCTCCCGTCTAGACGTCCAAAGCAAGTCAAGGGCCTGCATCAGTAGGTGTTATTTAGCTACTAATATAAGAATTAAATAGCTAATCAAAACCTAGCTCCACGGCAGACCGGATAACGCAAAACAATCCCTGACTAAACCCACCTAATCTCAATAAGGATCAAATAGAATCATCTATATCTAATCCATGCACTGTTTCAAAACAAACTACAATACTATTCTCACATTTGAATCAATCCAATCCCCAAGGGGGTGCCTCATGGCAGTGGTCATCCAAGATCACAAATCCCAAATCATGAGAACATAATTCATTCAAGACCAACACACCTTGATCCACAAATCTAATCAATACTGATCTTTAACACAAGAGTTGACCAGTAAGAACTCAAACCTAAAGCCAAGTTACTCTTTCTCCCACAAGATTGAAATACCCACAGCATGCTTGTAGCTCACGGCAACTATCCAAAAGCTCAATAGATCAAAATCACATCTATCATAATCCAAAATAGAACAACTCCTAAAATCCCTAATAAGATCTGATCACCCATTAATCCTTCTATTCAGCACCAATTCTACCACTGAAATCTCAAAGGAATGAACCTAGTTCAACTAATCTTACCTGAGATTTGAGCCAGTGAAGTCACCCCTGTTCAGATCCGGGAAGAACAAAACTGTAAGAAGACCAGCCACCCAAATTCTTCCTCAGTCTTAATCCTACCTTCGCTGAGCACACAAATCGATCCAGAGGAAAACAAATCAGTATCAGAACCAATCCAACCGAATACAAACCAAACACTAACCTAATCATGGCCGAAGAAGAAGAACTCGGGCGCTGGCTCAGCTCTATTAAGATTCCGGTAAGATTGTCCAACAAGCCCTAGATCCAGATCCCTCACCCCCAAACCACCTATCTGATCCACCGCCAGCCAATCCTCTAGATCATCCTTCAAGCAGGAGAAATGGCCACGAATTAGCTATGAACCGGGCATCTAATATGTTGGCTCGCAAGATCTTGGGCTCATTGAACCCTAGCTTACCTCCGATTGGGCTCCGGCAGTGAAAAGGAGTCGTCAGCTCTAACAGCAAGACCAGCTCGTGCGGCGATGGCCCTGATCGGCAAAGGATGGCATCGTTGGATGTGCTTAGCTTCGGGAGAACGCGAGGAGAAGAAGAGTGTGCCGACGACGAAGAAGAGCAGTGGTAGAAAAGAGAGGTAGAGGTGCCGACGTCGAAGGGTGGAAGGAGAATGAGATCCGGATCAGGTGGCTTGGCTACGGCTAGGGCAGCGATGGAGGAAACAACTTATGGCTTGGTACATTTGCATTTTAGCCCCTGATTTTCCTCCAATTAGGGTTCCGACCTTATTTTTCCAAACCCCTTTCCATCCAACCCCCTTCCCTAGTTTAGGTGTAATCTATTTGATGCCCTAAACTTCGTCCGAGGGCCCGGAAACCCTAGGAGCATTCCTGCAAAATTTTCTAGAGTAAGAAAGAAAATGTCGGATTTAACAAATGCACTCTCTAATAACTTCTTAACCACTGTTTATGTAACGACCCTCTCTTACTAACTTTGACATTATAGGGTCGTCACATTTGTTGATGCAGTCTGGCCCTGATTGTTATTTTGGTGTTGACAACGATTTTAGTTTAGGAGGATGATTATGATATGGAAAATCCTAATCTGGGAGGTTAGGTGGATTATGATTAAGTCCTGATCGAGGATTAGGCATGATATGGAAAACCCTAACCTGGGAGGTTAGGTGTGATGATTGTGATGATTATGATTAAGTCCTAATCGAGGATTAGGCATGATGTTGGAAAATCCTAACCTGGGAGGTTAGGTGTTGAAAATCCTAACCTGGGAGGTTAGGTGTTGGAAAAATCCTAATTCGGAAGGGTTGGGTGAAAAGTCCTAGCTTGGAGGGCTAGGTGAAAAGTCCTAACTTGGAGGGTTAGGTGCAAATTCCCATCCTGGAGAATTAGGTGAAAAAGTCCTGGCTTGGAGGGTCAGGTGCCTAGCTTGGAGGGCTAGGTTGGATGATGTTCTAACTCGGAAGAGTTGGGTGAAAAGTCCTAGCTTGGAGGGCTAGGTGAAAAGTCCTAGCTTGGAGGGCTAGGTGAAAAGTCCTAACTTAGAGGGTTAGGTGCAAATTCCCAACTTGGAAAGTTAGATGGAAAAATCCTTAGCTTGGAGGGCTAAGGTGGATGAATCCCTAGCTTGGAGGGCTGGGTAGAGTCACTGGATCGGTCTGGTGACCGATCAGGGACTGTTGGCACGTTGCTCCTTAGTGGATCGGTCTGGTGACCGATCCAGCTATGTCTGATCGGACTGGTGACCGATCAGGGAGCGCACAGTGAGATTGGGAATCTACTGTGTGGCTCCTGATCGATCCGGAGACCGATCAGGGAGCAGGCTGCTTCCTCGCTGCCTTGCTCCTGATCGGTCTGGCGACCGATCAGGGAGCAAACAGTGAGTGAGTTCCCTTGCTGATCAGAGCCTTGAATCGGTCTAGTGACCGATCAGGGATCTTGGATTTGATTAAAAAGTAACTGTTCATCTGCTTTGATCAGTCTGAGTGACTGATCAGGATCCAATCTGATCGGTCTGGTGACCGATCAGGATCAACCCTGATCGGTCTGGTGATCGATTAGGCGTGTATAGCTGCGAGAGCTGGGAATCCCAGCAAAGCAGTGGATCGGTCTGGTGATCGATCTACACACCCTGGATCGGTTCGGTGACCGATCACTTTAATTCAAATTTCACTGTCAGACGTCGTCAGAGCGTCTGATCGTATCCGATTCGCTGATGTATGTGATATGCTTTGTGATCTTCTGCTCTAATGCTCTGATTGAGTTTCAGGTGACAGGGGAGGAATCAAACACTCAAGGAGAAGTCAGAGAGTGCTTTCCTTGGAGCAGGTTTGTCCCTTTTCCCATCTCAGGTTGCAACGGCGAGCTGCGGACTGGAGCTAAGACTGGAGCTCGACTGAGGAGCTCAGTGAGTCCAGAGATAGCTCAGTAGAGGCTGGCGTCACTTGTCGCTTGGCGGAGAAACAAAAAGGAACGCGAGAGTTGAGTTCAGTAAGGAGATTCAGTTTTGAAAAACTAGTGTGTTCTTGCGTTCTGCTACGAGAAGCTTGCTGTTCTTGAGTTCTTCATCCATTCTAAGCAAGCTATTGAGAAGCATTCATCATACTTGAGCGCTTGAAGGAGAAAATAAGAAGCTGGGAGTCCGACAGTGGGAAGACACGAAGCAGACAGGGGTCTGCGTGAGATCGCCACTGGGTGGAGCTCGGGAAGCTTGCTGTGTTTAATCCTTGCTAAGTGTTTGAGTAAGATCTTTCTTGTTGTTGTTTCATTGTGCTCATTATATATCATTGTTTGAAACACACTGTGGAGAGGTTTCTCTACCGAGAAGGAGGTTGCTTCATATCCGGTGTTAACCGGGGCTTGATCTGCCAACGATCAAGGGATCGCCCACCTCAAGGGCACGCCAAGGAGTAGGGGCAAGTTATCCCCGAACCTTGTAAACCCTCCTTGTTAGCGATCTTGCTAGTTGTGTGTGCTTTGCTCTCATTTATTTTTCTGCATACTCTGTTTTCCATTCTTTCCGCTGTGCTACTGATATTTGAGTTGCAGAAATCGTGATAAGTTTAGAAGGGGCAAGCGATTGTCTATATTCACCCCCCCCCTCTATAGCCATCTCGTTCCCAACAACATTAACTTTACTGCTGGGCCAAAACCAATCGAATTAAAAAAAATAAATTTAATTCTTGTTGGCTTTGGCAAGATTTAAACCCTAGACCTCTTAATTGCAAGGCCCAAGCACTAACCATCAACCCTACAACTCTTTTTCCATTAAATTGGCACCAGTCGACTGATAAGTTATCAGTCGACTGGTCTTTCTGTTCCCTCGAGCAATCGACTGATACCTGCATCAGTCAACAAATACGCCTGGAACTGCAGTTTTCAGGTTCAGAAACACTGATCAAGTGCACCAATGCATTCTATTTCGACTACACAACAATATAACAGACTCATAAACATATAACCCACATAATTGGACTCAATCATACTCCATTTGCATGCATTTCAAATTCCAAATTAACTACTCAAACTTAAAGTCTTTGCGGAAGTAAACTACTAACTTAAATTCAAAAATACTCATAAAGTTCTTGTTGGATCGAGAGAACCGATAAAGGGGGGGTGAATATTGGAAAGTGTTCGGATTTAAGATAGAGAATTTGCACAGCGGAAGATAAAAAACAAAACACGCAAACACAGTAATTTTTACTTGGTTCAGAGCCTAAGTCGACTCCTACTCCAAGGCTCACGGTCGTTGACCGTTTTCTGCGGGCAATTCTATAAGTTCGCAAGTCAGTTTACAGTATTAAGTTACAAATATAGCACAGTAAACTTAACAAGTAAAAAGCTCTTCTTTTACCGACGTCCGATGTAGGTTGTCTTTTTCGAAGCAGCGGGACGTCGTCGGCTCGAGTTGGGAGGTTTCCGGAGCGAGGCGCGAGAGCAGAAGAGCGTAGAAGCGTTGAATCGAAGTTCTTGTTGAAAGCCTGGGCGTTGGGTGCTATTTATAGCACCTCGGGGCACCCTGGACGTCGGGGGCGCCCCCCCCCCACGTGTCACCCGATCCGAGCTTCGCTCGGTCAACCTCTATCCCACTCGAATAGGGATAAGGTTTGACACTGGGGCGTCCTGGACGCTGGGGGCGCCCTGGACGCTGGGGGCGCCCTGCTTGACTCCTTCAGTGTGGGCTTCTCGGCTGGATAAGAGTAATCGGCTTCGCTGGTGTAGGCGCGGGGCGCCCTGGGCACTGAGGGTGCCCTGGGCGTTCGGGGCGCCCTGGCTGCTGGGGGCGCCCCGGCCAGTGGTCAGCCGAAGCCTTTGTTGCTTCGCTTGTTTTGTGTTGCCCCTGGGGGTGCCTGGGACACTGAGGGCGCCCTGCTCAGCTACTTGCCTCTCTCCTTTGGGCATTCTGAGCTGCAGACACACGTTCCTTTGGTCCTGCATCCAGGGTTAGTCCAAAACAATATAAAACAATAGAGTATTATGTTTATACAGCCTTAGCTGTCTTGGTTCTGACTTTGGGCCTCCAAAATGGAGCCCTAGGTCGAACCGACACCTACTGTTCCCTCGACGGGGAACGCGTCCTCACCTACTCCTCTCGGGAGAATGTACCTGATGCCAACCGCTCCTCTGGTTGGACTTTTGCCTCGCGGTCCTTCGCCAGGTCTTGGATGTCGAGCTGTCCTTCACCCGGTGCCTAGCAGTCCTTCGCTAGGGCTTTGTATCCTGGCATTCCTTCGCTAGGTGCCTAGCAGTCCTTCGCTAGGGCTTTGTTTCCTGGCAGCCCTTCGCCAGGTGCCTAGCAGCCCTTCGCTAGGACTTTGTTTCCTGGCAGCCCTTCGCCAGATGCCTAGCAGCCCTTCGCTAGGAATTTTCCTGCACACTTGAGTAACAACGTTAGATCACAAATGGTACTTAACTTTGAATCCTTTGCCAATATCAAAACAAGGTTCGATATGGTGCTTCCTGCACCAACAGTTCTATTGTTTAGAGTTTAAAACACTAAACAAAACTCATCCCAGAGGATCTCACTCCACGATTCCGCCGCCACTGACATGAATCATCCATCCTTGAGCCTCCTTGCCTTATATCTTTTCTTTACCTTTATCTGCAATAAAAGGATGCAATTATAAGCAAATTACTTAGTAAGTAGATACCTAACTCACAAAACATGCATTCGATATAAAACATGTGCATGCTCACTTTGAAACATATGTAACTGAAAATGTTATTCTTTAACATGAAAAATAAAATACTAATGAATACATTTGTAACAATTTCTTGCATTAGAAAACTTTACTTGAACTGAAAATGCTTAACTTGAAATGAACAATACTTGTTACGGAAACCTTGAAACTTATCTTATACTTCATATACTTCAAAATAATAAACATCCTTCTTTGAGCCCGGCATAGTACTAATGCGCGCATCCCTAATAGGTTTCGGGGTAACTAGCCACCGAACCCTACTAGAGCGTCTACTAAGCTTGCCTAGATCTTGTGGGCCTTGGCCCGGTACATGTCACTTAATAAAAGTAATATATTTAAACTTGTACTCATGTTTATACTTAAAATGCATACTTAGCATATTCTTTGCACTTAAAAGTAATGTTCTCAAAACTTATTTCGAAACACATCAAGACCTTGGTCTTGTACTTACATAAAAGCTTAGTCCTAGAACTCGTTCTAGGACTTAGTAAGATCTCAGTCTTACTTAGAACTTTTATCGAGCACCTTGTGTGCCCTAACGCTTAAAACTTATTTTGGGGTAAATCAAGACCTTGGTCTTGCTAACTCATGATCACACACACAAAAGAAACTTAGAATCAAGTTCTACTACACTAGAAACCATACGAAAACTACTTTTACTGCAGGTGAGTGATCTACTTACATCCTTGGGCTTTGAAACTTACTACCCGGCGTAGAATCTTCTCCCTCGTGCGATCTTCCAACCCTTGGGCCTAGGAGAGAACTCTAGTTTCTCTTTGGTGAGAAACCCTAACCTCTCCTCTCTTGGTTTTCGCAGGGAAGAAGAAGGAGGAGAAAACCTTTGGGTTTTATCTCTTTTCCATCCTTTATATATTAAGTAGAAGTTGAACCATCTCCCATAAGGGACGCTTACTATTACTTATCTAATATCAATTCCATATTTTAGTGAGATGATTATTAACCTGATTGGTAACTTGAAACTATCCCTTACTTGTAGGTTGCAGGTTTGAGCCCTTACTTTAACCCCTTTAAAAGAAAATTTTAGTTTCTTTTTGTTTATTTTTGGAAAAATTCAGGTGTTACAGTTTAGAAACTAGTCGGAAAGAAATTTTCATGCTACTCTATGTTCTCATGGCCCTCAGGCAGAAGTCTATTCTAACTTGGAAGAAGTCAAAACGGTCATCCTAGACTGTAAAAAAACCTTCTTATAAAGGTTTCTACTCTTTGGATGAAGCCTTTGAAGCTGCTAGGGCAAGACTTAGCCCTAACTGTTGGATCGAGAGAACCGATAGAGGGGGGTGAATATCGGAAAGCGTTCGGATTTAAGATAGAGAATTTGCACAGCGGAAGATAAAAACAAAAACACGCGAACACAGTAATTTTTTACTTGGTTCGGAGCCTAGGTCGACTCCTACTCCAAGGCCCACGATCGTTGATCGTTTACTTTGGGCAATTCTATATGAGGCGCAACAAAATAGTTTACAGTTTTGAGTTACAAATATAGCACAGTAAACTTAACAAATAAAAAGAAAACTCTTCTTTTACCGACGTCCGATGTAGGTTGTCTTTTTCGGAGCAGCGGGACGTCGTCGGCTCGAGTTGGGAGGTTTCCAGAGCGAGGCGCGAGAGCAGAAGAGCGTAGAAGCGTTGATTGAAAGTGTTGCTTGAGTCTTGGGGTCGAGGGCCCTTTATATAGGGCCTGGGGGCGCCCGGAACGTCGGGGGTGCCCCCCCACGTGTCACTCGATCTGCCTCGGTCTCGGTCAGCTTCTGATCCCTTCAAACTCGGGATCAGATCTTGACCGGGGCGCCCGGGACGCTGGGGGCGCCCGGGTTGACCGGGTCAAACTTTATCCCTTGGCTTCGCTGGCTTGAGCTTCGATGACTTGCTATTGGGGGCGCCCGGAGCGCTGGGGGCGCCCGGAGCGCTGGGGGCGCCCGGAGCGCTGGGGGCGCCCGGGAGCACGGGGGCGCCCGGGAGTTGAGCTGTCGAAGCTTGCTTTGCTTTCTTGTGTTTTGTTATCTTGGGGGCGCCCGGGACACTCCGGGCGCCCTGGTCAGCTGTTGTCTTGTTCCTTTGAGGCTCTCTGAGCTGCAGACACACGTTCCTTCGATCCTGCATCCAGGGTTAGTCCAAAACACAATAAAATAATAAAATATTAGTTTATACAGCCTTAGCTGTCTTGGTTCTGACTTTGGGCCTCCAAAATGGAACCCTAGGTCGAACCGACGCCTACTGTTCCCTCGACGGGGAACGCGTCCTCACCTACTCCTCTCGGGAGAATGTACCTGATGCCAACCACTCCTTTGGTTGGACTTTTGCCTGGCGGTCCTTTGCCAGGTCTTGGATACCGAGCTGTCCTTCGCCCAGTGCCTAGCATTCCTTCGCTAGGGCTTCAGTCCCAAGCTGTCCTTCGCCTGGCACCTAGCAGTCCTTCGCTAGGGCTTTTGACCCTGGTATTCCTTCGCCAGTGCCTAGCAGTCCTTCGCTAGGGCTTTTTGCCCTGGCCACTAGAGTGACATGTTAGATAACAAGTAAGACTTAACTTTTGAACCCTGTTGCCATTATCAAAACACAGGTTTGACTTTGGTGCTTTCTGCACCAACACTAACTTCTATATTAGTACTTCACTAACAATCGATGGGAAAATACAGCGAGAAAAAACTTACTGCAAAATAACCACCGACTTTGAGTCTAGTGGTAACTACTCACGAACTCTCCCCAATAGGAACTATAATCATATTATAAAAAACTTTTATGAATTGTTTCATACATCATCCACAAAGTGAGGGTGATCGAAGGTCGGTAAGAGGGGGGTGAATTGCCCCTGAAAAAGAAAACTCTATCTCTTATTTTTGCTTAACAAAGATATCAGTTAGGACACAAATATCATAAATAAATAAAACAAACACTAAATAACGAGGCTACTTAATTTATTTGGTTTGCAACCGGGAGGTTGCTAATCCAAGGCTGAATATGGCTCAATTCTCCTGAATATAATTCCTTCGGTCGGAGAAACCTCTTACACGTTGAAAGCTCAGAAAAATTGTCATGCCCCGAGACCCAGGAGTCGCTGTTCCAATATAAAATCGGACAGCACCTCCCCTGCCCCGACGGACAATTTACACATACAAACATCACATGCAATAATAATTTGGCCTCAGGCCTCAAAATCAAGACATAACATAAAAGTAAGACGTCCAAAACCATAAAACATAGTAAGTCATACCTAACTGCGGACCGGTTCGGCTTATGACAAATTAACCAATACATAAGCCCCTTAGGGCACACAACAACACTCACAAGACATATACAAATCCCTAAAAGAAATATGAAATAAATGCATTGCCAAGTACAAAACAAAACTATGTCGTCGCTATGGGTAGGGACTGGCTGCTGGGCTCTTCTAGCGACTCTAAGTATCTCAATCTGAAATTAAAAACATAGGCAACGGTGTGAATCCAAATGAACTCAGCGGCTACCTAACATATATGCATAGTAAGCTATACTAGCGGTAAGAGTCACGCTGATACAGTTTCATATGTACAATAGAAAATGCATACATTGAAATATTGAACATATGTACATACCAGAATCCATCTATCCTACAGGGTGGTGGAATCAATCCTTATAGAACAAGTACAACACATAATCCAAGGTATATATGTTTCCAGTATGTGCGTGTCAATCAAAATGCAGAAATCAAATGCAGCAAGCATAAACAATGCACAATGCAAAATATGCACATGGTGCAATGACATGTGTCACCCCTGACACCAATCAAGCCATCGTCCATCTATCATAAATGAACGTCCTCATGGGTAGGGATGTGACAACTGTACGCACTCTGCTATCACTGCTCCTAAGTGACCGAGTGGACAGGATGCTGGCAGAGGGCACCCTCCTACCCCAAGCAATGGGGGAGTCTCGCTCTCATCTTCTCATGTCTCTAGACGAGAAGGGATTCCTGACTGCTATGAGGACTTGGTGGATGTTGAATGTGTTAGTGTCATGCACCATCCTTGCATTGTTGCATGCTGACGATCATCGACTCCTATGTAGTCTGAGCCCATAGCCCATTGTTACATGAGGATAAGCACACACATTCACTCAGGGGTAGTGGCTACCATAGAGTGTGTGCATTTGTCCTGTATTGCTTCGCTCGACTACTATTTGGAGAGTGGTTTTTGTACTCATCATCCTCTGATTCGGAAGAATCAAACACCTCAATGGATAATGATCAAGAGGCATATATGGTAAGGAAGGTGAGGAAAGCATTTAAAATTTTTTCTTCTAACAAATCTCATGGTAGGAAAAGTTCAAGAAGCAAGAGTAGGATGAGAAAGATCATATGCTACAATTTTCATGAGGAAGGACACATAAGGGATGATTATCCTCTTTTGAAGAAGAAGGAAGAGAAAAAGAAGGAAGAAAAGAAAAAAATAAAAGAAAAAGACAAGAAGGTTCAAATTTTAAAGGCGATATGGGATGATCCTTCATTATCAGAAGAAGAAGAACACCCACTACTAGAAAAAATGCATTCAACAACAGTGAATCACTGTTGTCGTAGGCCAAATACCACTGTTGTTAAAGGTCATGTTGTTAAAGGGGGGGTCTACGACAACAGTGAATCACTGTTGTCGTTTTGGTCTACGACAACAGTTTGACAACAGTTTTCCACTGTTGTCGTATATCACATTCGACAACATTTTCACAACAGTTTTTCACTGTTGACTTTTATTATATTCGACAACAGTTTTATAACCGTTGTCGTATATCAATAACAACAGTTTATCACCGTTGTCGTATGCCATATTCACCGCTGTCTTTTATTATATTCGACAACAGTTTTTATAACCGTTGTCGTATATCAATAACAACAGTTTATCACCGTTGTCGTATGACATATTCACCGTTGTCTTTTATTATATTCGACAACAGTTTTATCACTGTGTTGTCGTATGCCACCGTTTATCTACAACAATAGTTTAGCTTTAAAAAAATCTGTTGTGCGTTTGCACTGTTCCACAACAGTTTCATACCAATTTGACAACAAAGATATTTCCATTATATTTTCAATTAAAAGGCAATAATTTAACCTCGAAACAAAAACTATATATATCAAACATCATCAACATATTTACAATAAAGATCCACCACAAGCTTTCTACAGACGAAACCACAAAAGTATCTTCTGTCCAAAAACCTTTCTACAGAC
This sequence comes from Boesenbergia rotunda, assembly GCA_024364735.1. Taxonomy (NCBI): domain Eukaryota; kingdom Viridiplantae; phylum Streptophyta; class Magnoliopsida; order Zingiberales; family Zingiberaceae; genus Boesenbergia; species Boesenbergia rotunda. The sequence continues at coordinate 58,073 of JAGFNQ010003286.1, forward strand.
GAAACCACTAAAGTATCTTCTGACCCAAATTACAAGAGTTCAAATTATATATAATTCTGACCCAACTAAACTTACAATGAAGTTCAAATCACAAAAATTATAGCTTGGAAGGTCAGATTAATGGTCTTCAAACATGATCACGAACAAGTCCCTGCAGCTGGAAAAAAGAGAACAAACACTCTAATTAGTTATTCTATTAAATGCATATGTCCAATAAAAAATGATCCATGAAGATATGTATCAACAAACAACAAAAATAACAAACTAACAAACAAACAAACAAAAAAGATATGCATGTATCAGCACTTGCAATTATAAGGAAACTGCTAGCTTGGCTTATCTAGACATTTACAGCCTTGCAACTACTTTTCAAGGAAAATACTCAGACGACCATATTAAATATCTGACACATGTTCTTGATTGATTGTTTGTGATTCAGAATCATATTCTGAATCACAAACTATGTCTGTTTAGGCAAATAAAAAAATATATTGAAAAATTGCATCCAATCAGGGATGTTAGGCAGAACTGCTGAAGCTCCAAAATATATTGAAAAAAAATGTATTGAAGGAATATCTATTGGATGAATGTGTTTATATTTATGTTAATTTCATACGATCATACAATTAGTTCATTGAGGCAGTCTTAGCAAACTGGATAAACCCCTTGATGAACACTCTCATTAATCCCTACCAATTAGACCTCGTCAAAGACAGATAGATTGACAAAGTCTTCATTACAAGATGGTCCTCACTCACACAAAGAAGGGGATATAGCATGTTTCATGCACAAACAAGACTTTTTCAAGTATTTCAACTCAGTCTTTTGGGATATCCCAAAATGCATATGCACGTCAGTTATTCATCATTGCATGTGTTACCAATTGTTCACCAACAGTCAGAGACTAAAGCAGGGGGCTTGCTGTTGATTTTTTATGGCATGACATGTAAAGAGATGAGTATTGATTTTTGTGGCTCAGTGTTTACTGGGTTTGTAAGTTAAGGAATAATGTTAAATACCAGAAGGATCGTTGCAAAAAGATTCAGTTTAAAAGTTGTAATGAGAACATTTTGCTATGTATTTTATTGTTGGTCTTTTAAGATCTCTAAGGGATGGGATTCCATTTGGATGATACACAACTATTAATCTAGGTTGGTAATTTTCCACCCATTTGCAAAATGGGTACATTAGGAAGCCTAGTTGGATCAAATTTCAAGGAAATTACCAAACTCCTTGAATGCCCTAGTATCAAGAAATATCTGAAAAAACTTTGTTGGCAAAAAAAAAGAAGTACATCACTCAGGGCTTGATTGAAGACCTATGGTCTATGGATTTGAAACAAATGCCAAAAGTATTAAGACCCAAAATGTCTTACAAGTCAATTTGGCTAAGATCAGCCCACAGTAGCAGCCGTCGGGGTCGGCCAAGAAATCTAGCTTGCCATGTAGGCTCTTCGTTTTCATAAACAAAACCATGCTTTCTGTACAAATTCTTTGCCGCTTCATTGTCAACGGCAACATGAACATAAAGATCATTTATGCCTGAAAACATAGTACGAATTTCGGTAAGTAAATTTCGAGATGCAATAAAATCAAGAACGAATAAGGTGAAAATATATGACGTTCTCGTTGAGTTATGGCTACAGAGAGAATAAAGCGAACAAACCACAAGGTACATCTGTGTATTGTGGATTTAGCATGATTCCATTTTTAAGAAAATTATGAAATGACAAAGACATATAACACTGTTTCACTTTATGTCATTGATAATAGCTAACAAGTATTCTGAAAAATCCTAATAATTTCGATTTTATCAAATTGGTGTCACATAAGTCACATTCTCTCCAGTTGAATAGGAGAAATTTCAAGTCGTGGTTCAGATTTCTGACTGGGACCCAAGGCATGAAAGAAATCTATGGTAGCAAGAAGAATTCTATAAACCTCAAAATAACAGATGCTTTCTGGATATATGTTTCTTCAAAAGTGACTAGTGAAATTGCCACTCAGAATATTTTCGTCGATTAACCTATGTGAACTGATTAACGACCAAAGCAAATTTCCTGAAAGATGAATATCCAAGTCATGCAAGGCAAGCACTAAATGCATCAAACTAAAAGCACCCAGCACCTCTCTCGAAATTAATTTCAAATTGTGCTGGATTTATTAGGCCAACTAATAATTAATGTTTCTAGATGGCAAAGTAGCAACCTCGTGATGGATGACCGAGCACCTGAAGCAAACTAAAAAACACAATAAAACATGAAACTAAACTTGAAAGGAATCTAAATTTATGGGATTGGGGAATGCAAATTATCCTTGGTACGTTTTACAAAACACAATAAATATTTATACTTACTCCGCCATTAAATAGAAATTTCCTTATTTTCAATAGATCTATTATCAAGTGAAATGATGCAGCGTAGGGTGAATTGAATTATTGAAACCAACACAAGGAAAATTTACCCCAAGAGTAGACAACTATTTTAGATTTGGTAACTATTGCATATCCCAAGCCATTTCTTTGCAGCTCACTGGCAACACACACATTACTTAGATATGCCCTCGTCAGACTAGCTCCCGGGACCTGTTCATGTTTTCATTTGGCAGCAAATTAATGTCGCCCTTGGATGCAATCATGACTAAGACAAAAAAAAACAATAATATCAACATGTATAAATACAATAATAGCAGCAATGGAAGAGAGGATTGATTAAATTTTGGGAAAAAAAGGAAGAACGATCTTTAATGTATAATATGTTGTCTCATTTCAAGAGAGAATCCATGGCAGTTGGACAACAGAACATAATAGAAATAGTAGAGCTTAAATTAAACCTTCTTTTGAAGTAATGTGGACCAAGAAAAGCAGTGAAATGAGTTCTTGTTTGTGAAATAAATGGTCGAACAACATCCGATAGTTGTAAACCAAAGTTAACAACTTAAATTTGTTATTCATAGGGGGTAAAAATATGTTTCTATCCATCTTAAATCACGTGAATGTAGATTAATGAAAATGGTGAAGAAATTTCGAGAGTCTAACTGAGACTGGAAAAATATTTTTTAAAAATAGCTAGAGAAAAGGAAAACCTCTTATTCATGCACATTGTGTAATAAAAGACAAGAGCATCTAAAACCCTTAGTGAAGGTATAATCCAAATATGCTTTGAGCAGAATGTACCTTAGGACGCTTTCCTGTCAATTCATCAGCCAATTTGATACATTGGTTGACATCTAGAGTTGCCACAACTATTCTTTCTTCTCCATTTTGAGAAAACTGCATATTTATATAAAAAAAGTCCTGTGACCTTATAAATTTAAATAAAAATTATAATCCTGTGTTTTTATACATTACAAAGAAAGAAGAAATAACAAAAGCTTTTTGATTTCTAGGAAAAAAACATAAATCAATATTTCAGGAGAATAACTGACAAGAGACCAAGTAATGAAATCAATGGAACAGAAACCTTAAAAGACAAAATACCAACACCTTTAATGTCTTCAGAAACTAGTACGGCCCTTGAATACGAAATTTAATCTATCTATACAAGAAGGGAAATCTTGAGTATAACCAAATAAATAATCACCTTTTCATTAGAGCTTTTTTGGGTTATGCAAGAATTAAATATTTAAAATGTATAAAAGGTAAAACCATTTTAGATTGCAGCTTAGTTATCCCTAGCAATTTCATCAATTGGCCGTGCAATTGCAAGTATTCCCATTTTGCACAAGTATGAAAGACGAACTTCAAGAGAAGAAAATCAGCTAATATAATAAGTCACATCAAAGCATTGTTTTTTGTGAACATCAGGCTTAACTTAGGAAATTCCGTCTAAGATATATCTAATTGAAGTGGCATGTAAGTCATCCTGAAATGTAGGTTGTTGGGAAGTTGAGGTTCTTACCCACATAGTCATTATGATGTTTCAAACATATAATTCCATCAAGCAACAGTCCTCGACATTTCAAGAAAAAGAGTCTCAATCATGAATGGATTTCATATGAGTAAAGTTGAAGCGTGATTAGCACATAGAAGATTCACCTTTTATGAATACATTGAACCATTGATTTATAGCCACCAGTGCAACATTAGAGATATTGAAGTTGATTTTATAGAACATATATAAGAATTAGCTCACTGCACTTATAGCAATTCATGTTCACCGAATGATCTTCATACCTTACAAGCAGAATAAAGTTCATCAGCATGTCTTAAGGACGGTGATAATGGAAGAGTGGCATTTATGCAAGCAGCTCTTTTAAACCCTATTCTTTTACCATCAATGCGGTCTTTCAATGCTTGGAACTCCCTTTCTTCCAGATGCCGAACCTGATCCTAATAGAACTTGAAAACCAATAGATAGCATCAGCACTATAGGGACCTCATTGCCCAATCAAACCTTTTTCTTAGTGAAAAAAAAACGAATGGGGAACGACCACTAGGAAATAGATCGAAGGAAAGAACGCATTGCTCACCTTGCCGCCGGATGACTTGTAAAACTCATCGTAGAAGGTGCGGATCCTCAGGCGAACAGCGGCCAGGAGCTCTTCATCCGATTCGCACTCCTTCACGGACACAGAATCCACATCGAGGACTAGGGTTTCTTTCTCGCAGAGGCGGGAGGCAGCAGGCGTGGCGGCGCCTCCGCCAGGGACACGGGTGGCTCGGTACTGCCGAATCTGCGGGACAGAGACGAAGATGAGGGGTCGCAGGTGTTCCAGCTTAGCCGAAATGGTAGCTCTCGGGGCTTCCTTGGACTCGGGCGATGAAGAAGGGGGAGAGGCGTCGACTCGTGGCTGCGAGGGGTTTGTGTGAGGAGGGGTTTTTTTTCAGTTGGATATCCACCGTTGATTTTGTTTATTGCTTGAACAGCACAACAATACAACAACAACAGTTTAATATAACTGTTGTCTATTGTCATAATAGACAACAGTTTATCACATCAGTTGTTGTAAATCCCGCCTATAGACAACAGTTATTTTATAACTGTTGTCGTTGAGTATACATACGACAACATTTTGTTATTACTGTTGTCTTTTTACGTATACAGACCAACAACAACAACGGTTAATACTAAAACTGTTGTTAAATTGACATAAGACAACACTTTATCAAAAAACCGTTGTCGATTATGTGTTGTTGAATGCAAAAATTCTAGTAGTGACCATGTGTCCCATTTTTCCCTAATAGGAATTGAAGACATGACCTCCACATCATCCAGAGGTGAAAAGAGCTCAAGTGAAGATGAAGAAGGGAGCTCAAGTGAAGGGGGAGGTCAGTCTTCGGATTCGGACGTCTCGGTAGTGAGGTATACAATCTACCCATTACCACTTTAGTTAAAATTATTTGTAACACTAATGATGACTTATTTAAGGTTAGAAAGAAAATTAAATATTTGAAAAATAAGATTTGCATGCTTAATGAAAAATTATAATTCATTTCTCTTAAGGATGATATGCATGCTTCCTCTAGAACAGCCTCAAATGGTTCTTGCTTAGAAGAGAAAAATAGGAACTTAAGGGAAAAGGTAGATTACCTTACTAAAGTCCTTAGGAAATTTGAATTTGGCTCTAACACTCTAGACATGATCATTAGGAGCCAAAGAGTAAGTTTCAAGAAAATCGGGCTAGGGTATGATCAACCAAATCATGAAAAGGCCTATCATTGCTTGCTTGCTAGGGGACAATCAAAAAATTAAGAACCTAGATAGGAAATATATCCTAAGGAGTATTTGGTCAACCCAATTAGAAAGAACTTCTATTGGGTGCTAAAGTTAATCCTCAAGGGTTAGAGGATTTAAGGATGAGTCAACCATGTATGACAAAATTTAATTTTTTTGAAATGGTTGACTTGAGACCTTAAGGGGGAGCACTTAGCCTAAATATATTCATGATCAAATGGGAATCAAATGGGCTAAGTAGAGATTACATTTAGTACATCGCATATTAGTACATCACATAATGACTTGATTATGATTTTACTTATGCATATGAGATGCTAGGATGATACTCATGATTCACTTATGTTTGTGGCATTTTGATGAATTATGACATAGATCATTTTAGTAATAATAGATTAACTATAGGGAAAGTAAATGTTTAATTAATAAACATCTTGCCCATAGATCATAGTTGGATATTTAAAATATTTTAAAAATAATTCTATGTTTTATATGCTGGTATATACTTTTGAAAATATATGGTTTTTAAACTAGGTTTCAAAGTTGACACAAAACCTTAGTGTTTTTCAAGTTTTTGAGTTTTGGTCAAAAATTCAAAAATACTTTGACTTTTGATGCAAACTTATTTTTCCTTATTGAAGAATAGTTCAAGAAATATGTTTGCAAAATTTCATGATTTTCGAATGTTTTAAAATTTTTGATGCCTTTCTGAATTTCAGCTCAAAAGATTGAAATTTAAAACAGCTTAGTGTCAGTCGACTGGTGCAGAGGACCAATCAACTAATAATTCTGTGGGAATTATTTCGTTAAGCTTAGTTAACTGAGACATATATCAATCGACTGGTACCCTGAGTTTTTGAATTCTGGTTGTTTTCAAAATTTAAAATATTGTTTTACTTTGATGTCATAAGTTAGATTGATTTGTGTAATCTTTTTGATGGTGTCAAATGAGGAGAATTGAAGAGTTTAAGTTAGAACTTAACTTATTTCTTCATGTTTGTGTAAAATTTGAAAATCATGTGATAGGGCATAGGTTAAGGGGGAGTTTACATTTTTAATGCTTCATGTTATACTATGCTTTGTATTTTCAAAATTATTATTTTTGTGCCTAATTTAAACATATTGTCACACATCAAAAAGGAGGAGATTGTTGGTGCAATCAACCCAAGTTTGATCGGTACGATTATGGTTTTGATGTGTATGTCAATATGAATAAGTTAGGCTATCATATTGGTTTGATGTGTGTTTAAGTCATGCAGGACTTGATGGAACACACACAATGGAAATGTCATCCTGGTACTCGGGTCCTCGAGTCGGTGAAGGTGGCGCATCTGAGGGACCGCCAAATAAGGAGCAATGGAGTGGAGCCGAGGGAAGCAGACTTCAAGACATACGTGAAAGATAACATCGGAACGAGCCGAGGCTTGGATGCATCCGAGGACGATAGCCGAAGGAAGAGAGCTTCAAAGAGCAACTTCGGAGAGGATGAGTGTGAGTGTAACAATATCAGTCGACTGGTAAGGACACCAGCAACTGAACTTTCTGTAAGTTTCAAACAGCAGGATCAGTTGACTGGTCTGGATAGCAGTCGACTAGTCTGTTTGAAAATTAGTCGTTTAGCTGAGCACCAGTCAATTGGACTAGGTAGCAATCGACTGATGTCGGGATGAGCTGTTTTGTTTAATAGTTCTCTCCTCTATTTAAAGGAGAGTTGACACTTGAAAAGGGTTAGCTCCTAAGTGAGAAATCTTCTTGATCAAGTACTCAAACCTACAAAGCTCATCACTTCCTCCTAACACTAACTCTCAACTTATAAAGAGGAAGAAACATTATGAAAGGTTGTTCTACACCGAGAAGGAGAAAGCTATAGCCGGAGATTACTGGGGACTGATCCACCGAAGGATTAAGGGGTCGTCCACCTCAATGACATACCTTGGAGTAAGAGCAAGTAATTTTCGAACCACGTAAAAATTTTGTGTTAGTATTATTTTCATTGATTTATCTTGTTTCCGTTGGTGCAAAACTAATAATTATAGAAAGAATCAGCGGAAGTTCGAAGAAAAGTTATTCAACCCCCCCCCCCCCTAAGCCATCCAATCAATTTCCAACAAAACTACATCCTAAACCTTAAACTCTAAAAAAATTTAAAAAATTACACAATTAATATTATATTCTAAACATTAAATCCTGAACTCTCAATCTAAAACTTAAAAAAATAATAATAAAAACAAAGGCATGATGTCAACATTTCAGGTATATATATTTCCAAAGTGTCATTTAACCAAACCAATAGTTCATATATTTCACAAAGCAAAGCTAATTGATGATAATCAATCAAACAACTTAACGCCTCCGATTTCATCCTCGCACTGCCTCACGTTCTTCGCCATCTTCTTGTTGAACCCGCTCCGCTTGTTGCATACGTTCGTCGGAGGAATCAGGTAGCACGGCTCCGCCGACGTCGCCCACCGGCAGGCGGCGCCGTTAGACTTCCACGGCTTCAGCATCACCAGCGGCACGACCCCGCTGAGCCCCTGCGCCACGTATCCGAACGTGGAGCACGCCGTCGTCACCAGCTTGTCGCTGAAGCTCAACAGCACAATCTCCGCCATCGCCCTCACGTTGTGCCCTTGATCCTCCGTCTTCTGCTCCACCTCGTGCCCCGGCTCGTACACCGCTACCACCTCGCCGGTCGTCGTTGCCTGCTCGTAGTACATCGAACGGACCCTCTCGTAGTATCTCGCGTCCAAGCTCGTCATCAAAACAGCCTTCACTTTCGCGTCGCTATAGCTCTTTAAGCTCTTCTTTCCGTTTCCGGCGACCACCGCCGGCAAAACTCCCTCTTTCAACGAACAACCCACGATTTGGTTAAGCAAGTAATCGAAGGTGACGGGCTCGTTCTTGAGATTTCTAATTTGAATCCCAACTCTAGAGTCGGCCTTGGCGAGGTAGGCGTGGTAGTACCGCATGGCGTGGCCCCATACGTTGTTGCTGGGGTGGAGGAGGTATCGGACGAGGTGGTGGAAGACCGTGGTGCGCTCCGGGAACAGCCGCCGGAGCTCCTCCTCGTACTCCCGCACCAGGAACAGAGCCGGCACGAAGTAGTGGTCCGACTTGAGCAACACCCACGGCACGTGCCGGAGGTTCCTCTGTTCATCCTCGCAGAAGAACAACCTGTCAAACTCGTCGTAGTACCAGGGCAAGTGGAGGTACACGTACGCAGGCAATGCAGTGGTGGCGTTTAGCCGGAGCAGGTTGCCGTAGCTCCGTTGCGAGTCGCGGTCGAAGCTTTCGAGATTGCTGATGGGGAAGTCGGAGGGGAGGACCCAGGTAGTCCCCGGAAACGGCTGGCAGAAGAGATCTTTAATCTCCTCTGTTTCGTGAATCAGGAGCACTCTGTTATTGAGGAGGGCGAAGAAGAAGGAGGAGACCAAGCTGACGACGCGATTGCCGAGGCCGTAGTGGGGGATCCAGACGATGTAATTGCAGGGGGAGGAGGAGTTGGAGGTGGAGTTGCGATCGGATTTAAGTTCGCGGATGGACTTCCGGTAGAGCTTGGTGCCGGGGGCGCATTGCTTGTGGAGGGCTTCGTAGCGGCGGAGGCGGGAGAGGAGGTAGGGGGAAGGGAGGTGAGGGGAGGGCGGGCGGAAGGAGGAGGACTGGAAGCGGCTGAGGCAGGAGGTAGGGTCGAAATTCGGAGAGAGGAGGCCTCCGAGAAGCTCGTCACTTGGTGGCGGTGGGGAATCCGGTGACGGCGTTGCCGCCGGCGAAGCTGCGAGTGCTCAAAATATAAAAGACAGAAAAAAAAAGGCAGCAGAAATAGATTGAATTAATGGCGCACAATCTGTATGCTGCCAAACATGCGAGAATTTTCGAATCATTAACAATCTTAATAAAAGTTATTTTCCTATAAAATGAAAGCACACAACATCATATCGAAGAAGATACAAAGGGTACTCAGTTTGATTAGAGAATGACATAATTAATAAGACAGAGATTAAAAGAGATTAATTTTCGGACCTATGTTCTCTGCAATCTTCTTCCTAATCACTTAAATTGACTTCGATTTACGTCTCTTTAACCAAATCCTTCTAATCCTACTAAAGCAGATCGAAATAGGTGAAAAGGCTAATAATCATATAAAGAATAAAAACTGCAACGATTTCATCAAAAACTCTTTCTTCGCAAAGAAACTAAATTAAAGCAAAAAAGTTACTGTTTGAGTTGCAAAACTCAAAACTCAAAACAGAGAGAGAAGAACCGTGGCGACGATACCTGCTCTGTTTCCTCTCTGAATCCATCCGAATTGCAGCTTCTCATGAGCTCCGAGGAGGAATAAAACAAGAAGTAAACAAGAAGCCGGAATGATCCATCGAATCCAAGTCTTCTTCTTCTTCCAAGCGATCACGTCCATATTGCTGTAGGCTCTGGCACTCTGCCCTCGCGGCTTCCTTTGCAGGGCGCTAAGAAGAAGGTCAACGTTCAACTGAAAGAAATTTTCATTTCAACCCATAATCGTCCTTATTTTGCAACCTGCCCCACTGGGATAATGGAATAGAATGTAAAGGAAATGATTATAAATGGAATGAAATAAATGGTAGGTCCTTTTCATGATTTGAAAATTCTAAGGGCACGCTCAAAAACAGGCTAAATTCTCATAGTTAAATGAGATTTTTCTTCTGACTTCCACCTGAGGGAAGAAGTATGATCCGTGTGGATAAAATATAGAATTCAATTAGAAAATTCATATTATTCCAAATCGACCATTATGACCTCGAATATTGATGTAACTATTATTGAAATTATTATAATATTTTAGAATTTATTATTCATAAATATTTTTATATATTTTTTAATTTAAAATTTATTACATATAAAAATTTTTATATATTTTTTTTATTTTTTTACAATGTATATAAATACAATTTTTATCATCATTCTGAATATATGAAAAATATATTTTTTCAATACTTTTTCATGATGTCAAAGCTTCCGGCCTACGCCACAAAACTTAGCCACGCCTAGTCGTCATCCACTCTCTCTCAAAGTTTTTTTTTTCCGGTTGCTCCTATGACTGCTTCTGCGACTGCGTCGATCATCTTCAATGTTGTTGCTCATGCGCCTTTGAAAGCTGACTTCCTCCAACTATCTCTCATGACGTTTATAGTTCACGACTCTCCTTATTGGTCATGATTTGTTTGACTTTGTTGATGGTTCTCACTCTTGTCCGGACAAACTACATACTGTCAACTATGCTCAGATTTCTAATCTTGCATATTCTGTCTGGATCCGTCAGGATCAACTCATTTTGAATGTTATTATTGGATCTCTTTCTCCGTCCTTAATACAATTCATTATTGCCACTCGCGTATCTCGTGATGCCTAGAACACTCTTGCTCTCACCTATGGCACGCCCTCTCATGGTCGCATTACACAACTCAAAACACAACTTCGCAATCCAATCAAAGGCTCCCAATCTATAATTGAATTTATGCAGTTTATCAAATCTAAGTCCGATGAACTGGCGCTCAAGAATGCTCCTCTTGACATTGAAGACCTCACCATTAAAGTTCTTCAGAGTCTTGATGATGACTATAAGGAACTCGCCCATGTCATTCTAGCTCGGGATACTACAATCTCGTTTGAGGAACTCTATGAGAAGCTCCTCAATCATGAAGCCCATCTCATCGCTCGTAAGGATACACAGATCACTCTTCCAGCCACTGCCCACCGTGTCGCTCAGTCTACTACCTCCTCACGTCGACCGTCTTATCCACCTGCGGTGACTCATCCACCTGCCGGTGCTCGTCGCACTGGTTCGTGGCCCTCCCGGCCACGGCAGCAGCAACACTCTAAAAAAAAGATAGATCCGTTACCTTAACGACCCCCTAAAGCCAGCCTCACGAATATGGAGGGAGGTTCATGCAGGTACACAGACAACAAGCGCATGGTGGAGCCGAAAATATAGCTTATCACCTCCTGGGGATCGACCCCTGGTTATTATGCCAGAAATATCATGCGCCCACCATCTGTGATATGCCCTGGGGCAGCAGCAACACTTTCAAGCGCAAGACCAGTGTGTCTCATGCACATATCTTGGACGCTGTCAGTTGTGCAATCATCAAGGTCATTCTGCTCAACGATGCCTTGATTTTTCATATAAGCCTACTTCTACTCCTGCACCTCCCACTGGCTCATCTCGTGATATTTATAGACCGCCTGCTCCATCAGCTGCTGCTTACACTATGACATCACCCTCTTCGTTTGATTGGATCCTTGACTCTGGCGCCACCCATCATGTGACTTCTAACCTCTCCAATCTCTCTCTGCATGCTCCGTATATTGGTTCTGACGGTGTTGTTGTCGGTGATGGTGCTGGACTTCCTATTACTCATACAGGTTGTCTCTTACCACCCTCTACTCATTCTTTGAAGTTTCCCAATGCACTTTGTGTTCTACCAATTAATAAGAACCTTTTGTCATTTCCCAACTCTGCAAAACTAATGATGTCATCATTATTTTCTCTTCTTCTGCTTTTCAGGTGAAGGATCCTCTCACGGGGGCTATTCTCCATCAAGGTCTAATTAAAGGCGGTGTCTACTCTTGGTCTGCGTCCACTCCTTCTCTACCACTGGTTCTCTCATCTTCTATTGCTTCTCTCCCTGTCTAGCATAATCGTCTAGGTCATCCATCTACCCGAGTCTTACGTAAGTTATGTTGGGAATCATGCGATCGGCAAGAGGGGAGTGAATTGCCCCTGAAAAATGAAACTTGGATCTTTTGTTTTCTTAACAAAGATAGAGATTAGTTTATAAGAAAAAACATTAACATGAAATAAATAATAACAAAAATGAAAGAGGCACAATCAGTTACTTGGTTTGCAACCAAGAAGGTTGCTAATCTAAGGCAAATAAGCGCTCGTTCTCTTGATGTACTCCTTGGGGCGGAGAAGCCTCTTACATAGATTAGAACTCAGAGGAAAACAGAAAATGCTCAAGAAGAAATTCGTTACAAGTGAATTGATGAAAGTAATTGAGTTTCGGGGTCTATTTATAGCCCCGGTGAAAGTTTATCTAGTTGCTGATGTGATCCTACATGGGCGCCTCGAGTGCACATGGGCGCCTGACATGTAACTCCAAGGTTATCCTCATTGCAACGACCACGAACGGCTACTTCTGGATGAAGTTTGGACTCATGGGCACCTGTGTTGATTTGGGCGCCCGAGAACACGGGTGCCCGAGTCAATGAGGGCGCCCCCATTCACGGGCACCCGAGTTTGACTCAGGTGCCTGGGTTGACTTTGGTCAACATATCGTTGACCAATCCTCTGGTGTTGGGCTTCTGGGTGATCTCAGACCTTCCAGAGTTGGGCTCACCCAAACCCCTCTCTGGTCTTCTCCTTGAGTGTGCTTCCTCCCGGCTTCTCGTCCCTATGACATCACACACGTCGTTGTCACTCCACCAGTATACTCTTCCGTAGTCCTCCGCGTCCCTCAGATTCACTGAGCCAGTCGACTCCCTTCCTGTGCCATCCTTCTCGACCGCTGCATTTTCCACTCGACTTCTTGTGCTCCTAAGTTCTTGCACACTTAGGCACAGGGTTCAGATATCAACAGGACCTAACTTGACTCGATTGACCACATCAAAACTCACCTGACGTACTTGTAGGGAATCCTATGCGACATGATAATAAAATTCATAGCGGAAAAAGGATCCCTCAAGTGATCATGCGAAAGAAAACTCATACGAAGTTCATCTATCTAATAGATCTATCTAAAGTGTATACCTTTGGAGCGTGCCCTTCGCTTATCCTGCTCATCCAAGGTACACTGGATCTCTTGCACGTTCAAGTGTCCGTGCCTCTATGTGTATCCACACGAACATGATATCTCAACTTCGGAGAAGAACTACCTAAATTGTGCCAGCAACTTGAGGTAGTTCACAAAGACACCAAGAACCCCAAAGATGGGTTTCGACAAAAGAAGAAGAAGAGGAGGAAGAGAGGAAGAAAAATGACTAAGTCTCATCCAAAATGCAAGAAGAACTCTTTTATATTCATCTCATGAATATGAAGAGTTTTTTTGTCTCTTTAGCTTCCCCACATTAAAGTCAATAAAAGCCAATAAAACTAATGAAACACATGTTTCACATTTTTGACTATTCACCTTCTCTTCATCTAATGAAGAGAAATTCATTCATCTTCCTCTATTATTAATTATTAAACATTTTAATGAATTAATATCTCATTCAAATGTGATTGAGTCTAATCTAAATGAGTCTAACTCAAATTAGACTCAATCTCATAATCCAATTGGATTCACTTGAATCTAACTCAATTAATCCAATTTGGATCAAATCTTAGTCAAACTAAGATCAATTAATCTCCGAAACATCGTATCCTTAGTGTGTGAGCCAATAAGTTCTCGTAACGTTGGCAATATGTCTAAACCGCTTTAGATACATATGCAATGAGCGACATCTAGCAATGCATCATTACTACCCAAGTGACGAGAAAGTCGAGATCCGACTTAACCTCCTTGACTATGACAATGTATGACCTTGTCTTTCTATTCTCGATATCTAAATTGAGCAATGGGGCATAGGCCGTGTCATCCTCGATATCAATTTTTGTGTTTGTTGATCCCTAAGTAGACTTACTTAAATAAATGAACTCAATATCTCATATTGACTCATTTGAGCATGATCATGCGTTTTAATAGTCATACTCGATTAAGGGGCCCACAAATATCACTCCCGTCATATGGGAGGGATAGATCACATCTACATCACTCACATTCCTCCGTATAATTCATTACATACCCAATGATCGTCTTTATAGTTCACCCTATTACGGGTGATGTTTGATGATACCAAAGTATATAACTCCTTATGTAGGGAACAATAGTGACTTCATGTTCATGTCTAAGGACTATTCATACTAATAGTCACATGAGAAAGTTTATGACACTCATTTGACAATCTATGAAACTTTCTCATGGCAGGTCAATCAGTACACATTCTCTAATGTATACCCATATGTTAACTTGATATCACATATTCATGACTTGTGAGCTCAAGTCATCAATTGTTCTACATGTTAGTCTCCATACATTAATATTATCCCTAAATATTAATGCTTGACTAGAAATGATTTAGTGTAGTATTCTCTACATCATCTCACTATCGATTCAACCAATCGATATGAGATAAAAACGTACTACCCAAGGATATTATTATACTTAATTATTTGACACAAATATAAAGTAAGTATAATAACCAAACTTTGCCTTTATTAATAATAGAATATGATACAAAAGTTCCTAGTCAATCATCACATAATTTGCTCTAGAACTCCTACTAATAGTACTTACAAGTTAGTCGTGTCGAAGTCATTGTCTTACTCTGCTTCTTCAGTTCGTCATTTTCATTGTAATTCTTGCCAATGCAATAAAAGTCATAAATTACCTTTTCATGACTCATCACTCTCTTCACAATTTTAACTTGATCTAATATTCTCTGATGTTTGGACTTCTTCGGTTCTTTCATATGATGGCTATAAATATTATGTTATATTTGTTGATCATCACAGTAAATATATTTAGTTATATCCCTTAAAACGCAAATCGAATGTCCTTTCTGTATTCCAATCCTTTAAGTCTCTTGTTGAGAAATGGTTTAATTGTTTTATCCTCACCTTATATGTTGACAATGGTGGTGAATTTCGTGCACTAAAAGAATTTCTTAGTTTACATGAAATTTCTCACTTGACCATTCCCCCTCATACTCCTGAATATAAAGGTTTCTCTGAATGTCGTCATCACTATATTTTTGAAATCGGTCTTGCGCTTCTTCATCATGTGTCTGTTCCTATCCCGTTCTGGCCCTTTGCCTTTGCCACTACCACCTATCTTATTAAACAACTACCCAAACTCAATCTCTCTTATAAATCTTCCTTTGAGTGTCTCTTTGCCTCTCTACCAAACTTTGCATTTTTGGTTGTCTCTGTTATCCCTGGTTTCGTCCCTATGCTTCTCATAAACTTGCACACCGATCTTAACCCTGTGTCTTCCTTGGTTACTCTCTTACGTAGAATGCTTATCTATGCTATGAGTCCTCTTTTGGAAAATTTTTTATCTCTTGTCATGTTATTTTTATTGAGTCTGAATTTCCTTTTGCCAGTGGTGGTTCTAGTGTTGGATCCTTTCCTGGAACACTGCTTAGTATACCTCCAGAGGATTCCTGTGCTGCCAATTCTTCACCTTTTTGCTCCTTTAACCCGTGCTCCACACCACTGATTATTCACCATGCAACCTCTGCTGAGCCTCCACTTGCTGAACCTCTTCTTGTCGAGCCTTCGCCTATAGTGTCAGCCCTAACAGTAGGTCCACCCTCTCGTGCTTCTCTAATTCAACCTACTTCTGGCACCAACAAGCCCCAGCAGTAGGTCCACCCTCTCTTACTTTTCCTATTCAACCTACTTTTGGCACCAACATCGATCCTATAGCAACTCGTTCCAAAAACAATGTCTACCAGCCTAATCTTCGCTTTGGTCTCACCTCTATCACTGACACTACTTCGTCTGAACCTACAACACATATTGTGGCTCTCAAGAATCACTGCTAGCGTGCAATCATGTCTAAGGAGTATGATGCTCTCCTCTGTAATGACACTTGGACTCTTGTCCCATCTGATATCGCTCAGAATGTCGTTGGTTGCATGTGGGTGTTTTGACTTAAGCGAAAGCCCGATGGCTTTGTTGACTGCTACAAGGCTCGTTTAGTTGCTAAGTGATTTCATCAGCGGCCAGGTCTTGACTACACTTACACTTTCAGTCTTGTGGCAAAGCTCACTACTGTCCGCCTTCTCTTATCTCTTGCTATTTCCAATGGGTGGTCTTGTCGTCAGATAGATGTGAATAATGTATTTTTTTCAAGGTCAATTGGATGATTGTGTTTATATGGCTCAACCACTTGAGTTTGTTGACTTTGATTTTCCATCTTATGTCTGCAATTAAACAAAACAATTTATGGTCTCAAGCAGGTGTCACGCGCATTGTACACCACACTTCATCGTTTTTTAATCAGGTTTGGCTTCACGACCTCTCTTGCCGATACATCGTTATTTATTGTCCGATCTGAGGTATCACTATGTGTCTACTTGCCTATGTCGATGATTTAATTCTTACAGGGAATAATGTTGGTGCCCTTCAAGTATTCATTAATCAGTTGGGTGCTCAATTTTCTATCAAAGATCTTTTATTTTCTTGGTGTTGAAGTTGTTTCCTCTCCAGAGGGTCTGTGTCTCTCTTAGAAAAAATAACTTCTTGATATTCTTACCAAAACTAACATGGCAGACTCGAAACTGTTTAGACACCTATTGCCACATCTTCATCTCTACACCTTTTCGATGTCTCGTCTCCTATAGACGCTACTGTCATGCCTCGAGACCAAAGGAGCACCTGATCCAATATAAAATCGGACAGCATCTCCCATGTATGACAGATAATTTAAACATACAAACAACCCAATTCCAAATCAAATTTCACAGAACCATCACCAAACCATAGAGCAAAATCTAGATTCGAATAGAAATCCACCTCTATGTCAACATCCAAAACCAAGATCGAAATTAGTAAGAATAACTCATTCAAACAGCGATCCAGATCAGAACCTAAGCTCCCATAACAAGCCCTCACAACCTAATCCAAGTTATAGATCTAGCCAAAAACCAACATCAATCCGACGATAATCACAAAACAAAGAAAATCCAGCAACAATTCATCTACTGTACCTTTACAGGCTTATGGAAGAATAATACTTACCTCACTAAAACCTTGACCAAAGCACGTATCCAAATTTGATGGACATTATCATCTTCCACCTCTATCGCTATGCTTCTCGATCCCCAAATCAGTGCATGTGCATCTTGCCCCTAGATCAGTCAGTGATGCCAAAGTTACAATCTAATCTAAGGTGCAGTCATTAATACGAAGTAACCACCGAAAATATCCTATACCAACCAGTATTCGGTTTGTCTCCGATTGGCTTTGGCAGCGATCGATCGTCGATGGTCCACTTGGCGATAGGCGACACCCAAACCACCCAACCTTAAGTAGAGGGCTCTAAGGCTCGACGGAGGGAGGCGGATGGCAGCGAATCCTCAAGCATTGGCTTAGCGAGAAAACCCGATGGAAGCTGAGCAAGAGTCGTGGAAGTGCAGTGTTGGCTTTGGCATTCATTTGATCGGGCAAGGAGTTCTCCACGGGAAGAATTAAGGAGTGGGGTTAAAATGGGTTATTAACTTTTGTAATTTTGCCCCTAACTTTTAAGTTATTAAAACTTGACCCATAGTTTAGGCTTTGTTGGTGTTTAGCCCTTCAACTAAAGTTTAGGATAATCTATTCGTCCAAATCTCTTCCCTAATCTGTAAACCCTAGTAAACTTTCGAAAATTTTTTTGAAATTTTTTCTAGACCGCGTCCGAAGTATTGTATTTAATAGCTACTTTGTATTGCCACACAGTTGGTAGTTTGTAGTATCTTTCTAAATATTATCTTTGTTGTTAATAAACTATCTCAGTTTATGCATACTCCATCATCCCTCCATTGGGGGACGGTTAAGCGCTTGTTGTGCTATCTTAATGGTACACGCTCTTATAGTCTGATTCTCTGACGACACTCTTCTCCTTCTTTGTTTGCCAGGCCCGACTTAAGGCACAGGCCACTAAGGCCTGTGCCTAGGGCCCCAACAAGACTGGGGTCCATTATTATTATATTAAAAATATTAAAATTTAATTAATTTTTACATGCAGACATGTAGCTCCAGCCTCCAGCTCCGATTTCCAAATTCCACTGCATGCATTAAATCGTTGCTGCATACTCCAGCCTCCAGCTCCTATTTCCAAATTCCACTGCATGCATGCTGCCATTTCTGCTGCAAGAAATGAAGCAAATCACAGCAGAAGCAAACCACAGCAATCACGCGTTGCTTCACCCAATAATCGGATTGAATTTTGCATGACATTAATCATGTCAAACATCATTCCAAAACTCAACGACAATCACCAATAATTATTTTCATATTAATTATAATTATTATATTATCATAAAAATTTTATTTAGGACTATAATAGGTTAAGGCTGATATTTTTTCCATTCTATCTTATATGTCATTAGCTCAGTTTTCTCAAGAGCCAACAAGCATTAGTTTTCTTTCCTCATTAATGATTTTTTAAGAAGACATCCTTCTTCTTAAGGCTCAATCCTCCGTCACTTGGTATTCGGTAATAATTTTTCACTTTTTTCTTCTTCCAATCTTGAATCTTCTTCGAAATTGTTTTTATTATTTTGTATAAATGATAAATTATAGATGAAATGAAATGAATAGAATTTTTTTCCTATTTTTTTTCTATGCAAGTAAATTATTACCATCACAAATCTAATTTATGCACTTAAAAAATCATAAAACATGATTTATAAAATTTTAATATCTTTACTTGTTCTTGTTCTCATCTAGGTCATCTATGCCAACTTTATTTTTTAATTTTTCTATTTAGCATAATGAATACTACTTCAATATATAATAACTGATGGTATATCATCTTTTTATCCAGGTTTTATTTTTACTTGGAAAACTATCGACCAAGTAGAGACTTATATTTTATTATTATTATTTTAATTTAAATATGTCTGCTAAAAAATATGATTTCGGGTATACAAAACGTATGAAGAAAAGAAAAATAGAAGAATTTATTCAATCTCAAAAAGGTGCATTTGATAGGTTTATTAATCAAAATGAAAATGAAAATTTAGAAAATAATATAATTGAAAATTTAAATGAAAAACTAATTGAATTTTCATATGAAGATAATTCTTTACGACAAAAAGAAATCTGTCAAGAATTTTTTAATGATCACAAATCTAATTCATCATATACTAATATTAACAAAGAAGATAATAAAAATTCAAAAACTGAAGACGACTTAATAGATCATGAAGATAATTTTTTTAATAATATTGATGAAACTATTATTCAAAATATATATGATCCAGCACATTGAAAAAATATAAATACAAATTTAATAGATTTATTAGTTGAAAAAGGTCCAATTAGAGAAATTAATATTTCTTTTCCAAATGATGAAAATTCTAGGCATTTTTCTATGATTCATTACATTCGAAAATTACCAAATGGAGAAAAACATGATCGAAAATGGTTAATATATTCTAAAGAATTAGATAAAGTATTTTGCTTTTGTTGTAAATTATTTAGTCAAAAATCAATTACAATTTAATTAGCAAACGAAGGATGTCAAGATTGGAAAAATCTTAGTGCCAAACTTAAAAGCTATGAAATAAGCAGTGAACATATTATAAATATGAACATTTGGTTTGATATTGAAATGAGATTACTTAAAAATAAAACTATTTATCAAAATTTACAAGAAAAAATAAATAAGGAAAAAGAACATTGGAATAATGTATTAATAAGAATTATTGCTATAGTTAAAAATCTTGCAAAAAAAAATTTATCAAGATAATAACGGGAATTTTTTAGGTTTCATAGAAATGATTGTAGAATTTGATCCTATAATGCAAGAACACCTTAAACGTATTCAAAATGGTAAAATTTATAATCATTATCTTGGCCATAATATACAAAATGAGTTAATAAATATATTAGGAAAAGAAGTAAAAAATATTATAATTAAAAAAATAAAAGAAGCAAAATACTTTTCAGTTATACTTGATTGTACTCCCGATATAAGTCATCAAGAACAACTGTCTCTTATATTAAGATGTGTAGATATTTCAACAAGTCCAATCAAAATAGAAGAATATTTTATAGAATTTTTAAAAGTAAATGATACATCAGGAAAAGGTCTGTTTGATGCGTTTATTAATATAATAAAGGAAATTGAACTTGATGTAAATGACATAAGAGGACAAGGATATGATAATGGGGCAAACATGAAAGGTAAACAACAATGCGTACAAAAGAGATTGTTAGATATAAATTCTAGAGCTTTTTATACACCATGTGGTTGTCATAGTCTTAATTTAGTACTATGTGATATGGCTAATTCTTGTCCTAGTACTATAACATTTTTTGGTGTGATACAACGTATTTACTCATTATTTTCTTCTTCTACAAAAAGATGGAAAATTTTACAAGACCACGTTTCTAATTTAACTCTTAAATCATTATCACAAACACGTTGGGAAAGTCATCTTGAAAGTGTTAAAGCAATAAAATATCAAACTCCACAAATAAGAGAAGCTTTATATAAACTTGCAGAAACTAGTGATGATCCTAAAACAAAAAGTGAAGCAAATTCTTTAGCAACATATGAGTTCGAAAATTTTGAATTTTTATTAGGTATAGTTATTTGGTATGATATATTATTCGCAGTTAATACTGTTAGTAAATTTTTACAATATAAAGATATGAACATTGCTATTACATTAGATCAGTTAAAAGGTCTTGTTTCTTTTTTCAAAGATTATAGAGAAAATGGATTCATATCTGCTGTAATTTCTGCCAAAGAGATTGCAAATGAAATGAATATACAACCAAAATTTCGTGAAAAACGTGTAATTAGAAGAAATAAACGATTTGATGAGAATACAATTATTGAGGTGAAACTTTCACCCGAAGAATCTTTTAAAATAAATTACTTTAATTATATTATATTGATCATGCTATTTCTTCACTTCAAAGTAGGTTTGAACAATTTAAAATATATGAAGATAATTTTAATTTTGTATATGAAGTAGAAAAGTTAAAATTGCTTGATGATAATTTTTTAAAAATAAAATGCTTAAATCTTGAAAAAATTTTAACACAGAATATGTTATATGGTTTAGATTTATTTTCAGAATTAAAAGTTTTAAAAGAAATAATAAATCCAGAATTAAAAATCGCAATTGAGGTATTGAATCTTATAAAAAAATAAAATTCTTTTCCTAATGCATGGATAGCTTATAGAATATTATTAACTATACCTGTTAGTGTATCTTCAGCAGAAAGAAGTTTTTCAAAATTAAAATTAATAAAGTCTTATTTACGATCAACATTAATGTCTCAGGACAGATTAAATAATCTAGCAATTTTATCAATTGAAAAAAAATATTATCAAAACTTGAATATAAAAAACTAATTAATAATTTTGCATCTCAAAAAGCTAGAAAATTAAATTTTATATAAAAATTTATTTTTAAATTAATATTTTATTTTTAAAAAAAAAATTAAACCCACCATTGTCGGTCCCAAGTTCGAATGAAAAAGGGTGAGAGAAAATTTTTATTTTTTAAAAATTATTAAAGATTAAAAAATAATTTAGCCTAGGGCCTCATGGAATCTTGAGGCGGCCCTGTTGTTTGCTACTGTGATGCAGATTGGGTCATTGATATTGATGATCGTACGTTCACGGGTACTTGTATTGTGTTTTTGGGTTCCAACCCAATTTCCTAGAGCTCCAAAAAGCAGAGTTCTATTGCTCGCTCGTCTACTGAGACTGAATATCGTGTCATTGCCTCTACTGCTGTGGAACATCAATGCGTTCAATCTCTTCTTGATGAACTGGATATGAACAAGTTGACCTATACAACTTTTATCTATTGTGATAATGTTGGAGCTGCTTATCTCTGCGCAAATCTTATGTTTCACTCGTGCATGAAGCACATTGCTTTGGATTATCATTTTGCTCGTGAACTGGTTCGGAGTAATAAAGTGTGTGTCTCTCATATCTCATCGTCTGACCAGTTAACTGATTCTCTGACAAAACTACTTTCTAGTGCTCGACTTCGTCTTCTCTGTTCCAAGATTGGTGTCTCTATGAGTCCTCCATCTTGAGAGAGCCGATTAGGATATTTTGGAATTATTACAATATCTTAGAATTTATTGTACATAAATATTTTTATATATTTTCTTTTATTAGAAATTTATTACCCATAAATATTTATATATATATATATATATATATATATATATATATATATATATATATATATATATATATATATTTTATCTTTTTACAATGTATATAAATATAGCTTGTATCATCATTCTAAATATATTAAAAATATGAAAAATGATAGGGAGAGTGAAAATGGGAGAGTGAATGACGTGACACTTTGTATGTAGAGATCTCCGACGGGTTCACCGTGTTGGTGCAAGTTGCATCAATGATGTTCTCCTTTAAGTGTTTTAATTTTGACAATATACTTAAGTCAGTGATACATTGAACAGACAAAGGTGAGCAATGGAGAAGTAACCTAAGTTGAAGAAAAGTCCTAGTTAATCTAGGCATTGAAACCCTAAGATCTATCGAAGGGCTGCTAGGCACCTAGCGAAGGGCTGCTAGGTATCGAAACCCTAAGACCTAGCGAAGGGCTGCTAGGCACCTAGCGAAGGGCTGCTAGGTATCAAAACCCTAAGACCTAGCGAAGAGCTGATAGGCACCTAGCGAAGGGCTGCTAGGCATCGAAACACTAAGACCCGGCGAAGGGCTGCTGGGCACCTAGCGAAGGGCTGCTAGGTATCGAAAACCTAAGACCTAGCGAAGGGCTGCTAGGCACCTAGCGAAGGGCTGCTAGGCATCAAAGACCTAGCGAAGGGCTGCTAGGCACCTGGCGAAGGACTGCTAGGGAATGAAGACCTGGTGAAGGACTGCTAGGCACCTGGCGAAGGACTGCTAGGGAATGAAGACCTGGCGAAGGACTGCTAGGCACCTGGCGAAGGGCTGCTAGGGAATGAAGTCTTGGTCCAAGGGACTGAGCAACTTAGCAAAGCGATGACTAAGGACAGGAGTAGAGACGGGTCAGGGTTTGGGCGTCTCGAGGTCCGGAAGTATCGGAAGCTAAGCAAAAGCCCACCCGAAGGAATGGGTGGCAACCATCTCCTGAAAGGAGTAGGTGAAAGGCGCGTTCTCGGGGGGTGAGAACTTGCGCAGGTTCGACCTAGGGTTTCGTGGAGATCCGAAGTCAGAACCAAGTCCTTAAGCCTAATATTGTATGTATATGTGCTTTGTGTTTGTGTATCTTGCAGGTACCAAGAACCGGAGACAAAGCAGGCAAGTTGCTGGAAAGTGGCTGATGGGGGCGCCCAGAGCAAGGCATAAAACCCAGTATTGGGTTTAAAAGCTTGATGAGGGCGCTCGGGATGATGGGGGCGCCCCTAGCCAAAGAGAAAATGCAGTTTAGGCGATGAAAATAGAATAGGCTCCAAGCGGGGCGCCCGGAGCGTCCGGGGCGCCCGGAGCGTCCGGGGCGCCCGGAGCGTCCGGGGCGCCCGGAGCGTCCGGGGCGCCCGGAGCGTCCGGGGCGCCCGGAGCGTCCGGGGCGCCCAAGTTCAAAGCTATTTGTGCTGTTTCGAATCCGAAACACAGATAAGCCTTCGTGAGGGTGCTCGGGAGGTCAGGGGCACCCTGGTCAAAGGTTTTATCAGCTGCGGTGAGGTCGACGCGGGGATAAGGTTTGACCGGGTTTATCGGGGCGCCCCCAGCGTCCAGGGCGCCCATAGGAGTGCTATAAAAGGGGCTTCGACCCCTCTGCATCAACAACAACTGCTAAGTACCATTCTGATCATTCTGACCGACGACAACGCGCTAAAGACGAGGCTCTACGACCGGGAGACTTCAGGAGGAAGTGTGCGGTGTTGGTGCAATCTTGGTTAGGTCAGGGTTGACCTAGTTTGACTAAGCTCAGGTGAGCTTGAGTCTAGCAAGCTCGGGTGAGCTTGAGGTCGTATGTTTCGATGTTTGACATTGATGTTTGTATGTGATGATGTTTGAATGTCGTAGGAAGTCAAGTGAGTCAAGGTTGACTGGAGGCTTGATTGGGAAAGACCTAGTGGGACTAGGTGAAGTCCAGCTGGATCGGGGAGATTGCAGGCTGGCAAGGGAAAAGACCTAGTGGGACTAGGCACACCTAGTGGGACTAGGTGAAGTCCAGGTAGATCGGGGAGATTGTACGCTAGCATGGGAAAAGACCTAGTGGGACTACGTGAAGTCCAGATGGATCAGAGAGATCGCATGCTGGCAAGGTGGAAGTCTACCGAGAGACTAGACCTAACTCGAGGGTTAGGCGAATCTGGTAGGCAACCAGGGTAAGTCCGAGCTGGGAGCTAGGCAGGAGAAATACAAGTTGGTCAACGAGGTTGACCGGACACTTGGTAGGGGATCCTAGACTTGTGAGCACAAGTTAGGTTGGACTCAATCGATTGGGTAATCGATTGAGTGGATCGATCAACTGATCGATTAAGAGAGGTTGTGGCGAGAACAGAAGGACCCTGAATCGATTGGGTAATCGATTCAGGGCTCTGGTAATCGATTGACTAATCGATTAAGGTGTCTCTTGATCGATTGGGGCAATCGATCACGGGGGTTTGCGCGAGAAGACAGTGAGGCTCTGAATCGATTGGGTAATCGATTTAGGCCACCCATAATCGATTGGCTAATCGATTACGGTTCGAAAACTAGCCGTTGAACGGCTAAATCCTACGTGGTAATCAATTGGGTAATCGATTACCAAACCCTAGGCATCGGGTATAAGGTCTTTCGCGCAGGTTTTTGGCCACAACACTTCCTCTCTTCTTCTCAAACTTCATTGTCATTTCAAGGGAAGCCTTAGAGCTTAGTGCTGCTGCATTTCCAAGGTCCAAGAGGCAATCACAAGCTTGAAGATAGCAAGGAAAGCAAAGAGAGCTCATTTATTGTAAATCTTGTAAGATTTTCTTTGTATTTGCTTTGTTCTTGTTGTATCTTTGTAACAAGCTTGTAAGAGGTTTCTCCACCTCAAGAAGGAGACTTTCATAGTGTATGAGAGTGTGAGGAGAGTGGATCCTTGGATTAGTCACCCGACCGGGGTGGATACCAAGTAAATCCTTTGTGTTAGCGTTTGCTCGAGTCTTCCGCCGCGACAAATCATCACGGAGCAAATCGGAGCTAATCACCCCCCCCCTCTAGCTTGCCAATCGGTCCCAACAAGTGGTATCAGAGCCAGGTTGCTCTTATTTGGACTCATCGACAAGAGGCCAAGAGCTAGAGGAAGAAGAAGAAGTTGGAAGAAACCCTAATTTCAAGAAGTCATCATCAAGGGGTTTCAATTTCAAGAATGGAGTTTGGCTATGACACAAGGGCACCTCCACCATTTGACAAGGCGAATTTTGGTCTTTGGAAGTCAAAGATTGAGAATTATTTCATGATGGAGATAGAGCAATGGTTTGCTCTAATGGAGGGCTTTGAAGCTCCAACAAGCTCAAAAGGAAAACTCCTCAAGAAAAGCAAATGGAATGAGGAGCAAATCAAGAGATGCGAGACCAACTACAATGTGATCAAGCTATTGGTCAATCTTTTGCCAAGCACCATCTTGGACAAGATT
The DNA here is from genome assembly GCA_024364735.1 of Boesenbergia rotunda. NCBI lineage: Eukaryota > Viridiplantae > Streptophyta > Magnoliopsida > Zingiberales > Zingiberaceae > Boesenbergia > Boesenbergia rotunda. The sequence goes on from JAGFNQ010003286.1 coordinate 84,126, forward strand.
GGAGAATTTCAAGACGCCAAAGAGCTATGGAGCAAATTGGCAAGGCTTCATGAAAATCCCTCCACTATACCAAATCAAGATAAATCCGAAGAGGGAGATTCATCAAGTGAAGAGGACTCGGAAGTTGAGAGGTGCTCAACATCCGAAGATGAAGCTCAAGAAGCCTCTACCTCAAGGGTTGAAGAGGAAATTCAAGAAGACTCCACCTCTAGGATTGAGGGGGAGCAAAATGTGTCATTGGCATCAGATCAAAGAAAGGTTTCAACATCATCATCCAAGGTCAATGAAGAAGAAGAGGAATCGAGTGCCACCTCTACATCACATGAAGGTATAAGAATTTCAATTTGTAAAAATAAAGGTCATATTATTTGTTTTGAGTGTAGGGAAAAAGGGCACTATAAGAGTAAGTGTCCAAAATTGGTCAAGAAGAAGGTGCAAATGACACCCAAGACCAAGGAGAAGCAAAAGGAGGTCGGCCCCGTGATAAAGAAGGATAAGAAGCACATAGTGTGCTTCTCATGCAAAGAAAAGGGACATTATCGAAATCAATGTCCAAAGGGGAAGAAACCGACCAAGGCAAAAGGGAGGAGCTCAAATCAAGGGGGAGCCTCCAAGAACAAGACTAAGGTACCATTAGGTAATGATACTTATTTTCATCATGATAATATGCATGCTGAGATAACTATTATCATTTTAATGCTATTTATCATGAAAATAGGAGGTATAAAAACCCTAAGAAAAACTATAGAGCTTTCCATGCTAGGACTACCACTTCTAAGGATAGAGAACAAATTAGGAATTTTTAAGGTAGACCTACCCAATCCAAGGCTAAGAAAAACAATCACCAAGGCTATATTAGAAAACCAAGCCTTGAGGAGGTATTGATTGAAAATCAAGTTTGAGGTCAAAACTTGATAAATTAGAAAAATCCCTCAAAAGAATAGAAAATCTATTTAAGGGATCTAAAGATCAAAACCTAGATTTAGGAAATCAAGGACCCTCTAGGAGCAAGAAAGGTTTGGGGTACAAACCTAAGACTAAGGATGATGGTCCATCCTATCATAGAGTTCCATATAAATATGAAACTAAATCTAGGTCTAGGAGTCAAGTCAAGGTCGCAAGGGAAGCCATCCCTAGAGTTAACCAAGACAAGACAAAGGTGACTAAGGCTTCGGAGAAGCCTAAGAAAGTCTTTAGGAAGGTATAAAAGGAAGTCATTCCTAGTGAATACCTAGAACACCCAAGGAGCACCAATAGGTTTTGGGTTCATAAGAGTGTGTTCGCCACACCCTAGATAGGTCTAGGGAGTGTCAACTCTAATTGGAAGGGTAGTTAACCCAACCTTGATGAAGTTGGCACTTTGGGACATTTTCAAGGAATTACTACTCTTGAAAATGAAGGATTCATTTATTTACTCTAGGAGGAGTAAATTTGTGCCAAACTATATTTTTGGAGGACTAAACCTGATAAAGTTGGCACAACTAGGTTAGAGTCCAAAGATAGGCCAAGTTGGGGAGTTTTGGCATTATCTTGGAAATTAGGGCAAATTTAGGATTATCAATGGCTTAGCGATGAGTTATTGATACTTAGATAGGAAATCTAGGTATTTTTTTTCTTTGCTATTATGTCATGCTTTTGTATGCCCTATCACATGTCATGACATCATATTTCATCATTCATATTTTATTATGAAAATATTACATGTCATGTCATACATGCATCATCTAGTTATAATTTCTTTTGAAAATCCTAATATGATGTATGTCATAGTCATTAATCATGCATAAATCAATTTTTATTGAACTTAAGGACATTGACATTAATTGACATTCTAGGTGGATGACCAAAGTTTATAATGCCTAGATAGAAATGCATGAACCCTTAGTTTAGGGAGAACATGACTTTCACATCTCACTAAGACCATAAGTTAACTTGTGTGTGTTTTTGAGACACATTAGAAACAAGTGAGATGTTAGGGTGATGAACAAAACTCAAGGTGTTGATAAAGTACATCATATTGAGTTTTAGATTCATCAAAACATGAAGTTCAATGAACTCCAATCATTGGGAAAGCTAATGTACAAGTCATGTGCATTTAGCCCAAGGAACATGGTTGGATATTGTTTTTGAAAAATATTTTAAAACTATCTTGGAAAACCTTAGTGAAGTCTATCTTTTGATAGCACTCATCATTGATGAAATGGATACAAAACAATGTGAAACATTGAAGTATTTCAATGGTTTCCAATTTTATGTCAATCTTTGAAAAAGGAGGTTATTTTCATAGAAAATTATTTTTCCTTGATAGTATATGGTATAAATAATGTCTGCACAAAATTTTAGAATTTTTTGAATTTTGTAGAATTATTTAGGAATTTCTGAAATTCGAATCTGAAATTGTTTTCAGATTTCAGAAACTCTCAATCGATCAGGTGATCGATTGGGACCATAGCCAATCGATTGGTCGACCTTTTGCGAGAACAGGAGCTCGCGTAATCAATCAGTTGATCGATTAAGGCATAGTGTAATCGATTGGCTCCCAACACCAATCGATTGGTGAGACTGAAATTGTCAGTTTTCAGTCCATTAACCCATTTTTGAGTAACCTACCAATCCCTAACCCATTGGAATACTTTTATAAGTATATTTAGGTAAATTTCATTGTGAAAACACAAAAGAGAAATAGTTCGGTGAACATTTTAGGGTTAAGGAGAGGTTGTGATTCAAGTTTTTGAATCTCAAAATCTCATCACCTCAAGTTGAGTTTTCCTAAAGGTTTAGGAACTCAAAAATCATTGTTGGTGCGATGATAGAGGTTTAGAGCATGTTTTGAGGGGGAGGTCTTCCTTAACAACATGTGGTTGAATTTTTAAATTTTTTTTGAAAGAATGGAGATTGGGAATCTTCATAAGTGCTCAAGTTTGAGCATAAGTTCAATGAAAAGTATGGGATTTTCATTGGATATACCTTTGACCATATAGACTCTCAGGGAGAGTGTTTGATGTGTGTCAAAGGGGGAGAAAAGTGAAAGGCTAATAGGAATTAGTCTTTCTCAAACATATTGTCAAACATCAAAAAGGGGGAGATTGTTGGTGCAATCTTGGTTAGGTCAGGGTTGACCTAGTTTGATTAAGCTCAGGTGAGCTTGAGTCTAGCAAGCTCGGGTGAGCTTGAGGTCGTATGTTTCGATGTTTAACATTGATGTTTGTATGTGATGATGTTTGAATGCCGTAGGAAGTCAAGTGAGTCAAGGTTGACTGGAGGCTTGACTGGGAAAGACCTAGTGGGACTAGGTGAAGTCCAGCTGGATCGGGGAGATTGCAGGCTGGCAAGGGAAAAGACCTAGTGGGACTAGGCACACCTAGTGGGACTAGGTGAAGTCCAGCTGGATCGGGGAGATTGCAGGCTGGCAAGGGAAAAGACCTAGTGGGACTAGGTGAAGTCCAGGTAGATCGGGGAGATCGTACACTGGCATGGGAAAAGACCTAGTGGGACTAGGTGAAGTCCAGATGGATCAGGGAGATCGCATGTTGGCAAGGTGGAAGTCTACCGAGAGACTAGACCTAACTCGAGGGTTAGGCGAATCTGGTTGGGAACCAGGGTAAGTCCGAGCTGGGAGCTAGGCAGGAGAAATCCAAGTTGGTCAACGGGGTTGACCGGACACTTGGTAGGGGATCCTAGACTTGTAAGCACAAGTTAGGTTGGACTCAATCGATTGGGTAATCGATTGAGTGGATTGATCAACTGATCGATTAAGAGAGGTTGTGGCGAGAACAGAAGGACCCTGAATCGATTGGGTAATCGATTCAGGGCTCTGGTAATCGATTGACTAATCGATTAAGGTGTCTCTTGATCGATTGGGGCAATCGATCACGGGGGTTTGCGCGAGAAGACAGTGAGGCTCTGAATCGATTGGGTAATCGATTTAGGCCACCCGTAATCGATTGGCTAATCGATTACGGTTCGAAAACTAGCCGTTGAACGGCTAAATCCTACGTGGTAATCGATTGGGTAATCGATTACCAAACCCTAGGCATCGGGTATAAGGTCTTTCACGCAGGTTTTTGGCCACAACACTTCCTCTCTTCTTCTCAAACTTCATTGTCATTTCAAGGGAAGCCTTGGAGCTTAGTGCTGCTGCATTTCCAAGGTCCAAGAGGCAATCACAAGCTTGAAGATAGCAAGGAAAGCAAAGAGAGCTCATTTATTGTAAATCTTGTAAGATTTTCTTTGTATTTGCTTTGTTCTTGTTGTATCTTTGTAACAAGCTTGTAAGAGGTTTCTCCACCTCAAGAAGGAGACTTTCATAATGTATGAGAGTGTGAGGAGAGTGGATCCTTGGATTAGTCACCCGACCGGGGTGGATACCAAGTAAATCCTTTGTGTTAGCGTTTGCTCGAGTCTTCCGCCGCGACAAATCATCACGGAGCAAATCCGAGCTAATCACCCCCCCCCTCTAGCTCGCCAATCGGTCCCAACACGCGACACTTCAGAGGTCCAGATCGGCCGAGCTTCAACTCTGTTTTGTTCGGTTTGCATTTATTATTTCCGTACTTAATTTTCTGTACTTGTGCTTGTAATTGTACACTGTAAGACGGGTTTTCTCCGCCTCCGAAAATTCCGTAAAGGAGACCTATAGTGGACTCACGCCGAGTACATAGGCCTTGGACGTACTGACCCTGGGGGGTTGGGAACCAAGTAAATAAATCCCGCTATCTCTCTGTCTTGCTTTTATTTTTTATTTACTGTTCCGCTGCACTAACGCTCTGAGTAGATCGAACGTTTTACGAAGTCTCCACGAGAGTTTTTCACGATCGATATTCACCCCCTCTATCGATGGCACCGGTCCTACAATTGGTATCAGAGTCGAGTCGCTCTTCACCGGACTAACCGCCGACGGAGCAACGACGCTAGGAGTTGAGGGAGAGCCCAGGGGTGAATCAGGTATATTTTAATTAAAATGTCTATTTTTAAATTTCAAATTATGTGTTTTAAGTGCAGGGAGAGAGGGCACTATAAAAATCAGTGCCCTACTCGTAAGATTCGATCTAAACCACTGGCGGCAAAGGGGGCACCAGCGCCAGGAGTCCGGAAAAACAAGGATCGCGTACAATGCTCAAATGCGAGAAGTACAGACACTACAGAAACAAGTGTCCGGTGAAGGTACGTAAGATTTATGTTCCAAAAAGTTTACAAATTCCTGCAATGTCTATTAATAACTTAGATATTTTCCCTGATAAGTTAGAATTACTGCATAGTCAAGTAGATATCTTGAATGACAAGTTACAAAATGTGAATATGGATAAAATATCAGAAATAAATTGTTTAATCATTAATACCAATTCAATAATTGCTAAAATTAATTCTGAACATAAATCAGAAATAAACTCTGATAATTCTACGGATAATGATACAATTAATTCTGAATTTAAATCTGAAATTAATCCTGAATTCAAATTCAAAAATCCTAAGGATAAATCTGAATTCAAAAATCTTAAGAATAATCTTGAATTCAAATTTGAAAACCCTGTAGATAATTATGAATTCAAAAATCCGTTGTATAACTCAGAATTCAAATTTGAACATCTTAAGAATAATTCTAAAGATAACTCTAAAATTAGTGAAGATAATTCTGGAGATAATCCTGAAATTATTTTTGAGGATAAAAATGATTTTGTTAATATTCCTGAGGATAATAAAGATAATTCTGAGGATTCTAAGGATAATTCTGAGGATAGTGGAGACAATATCTCTTTTGATAATAATTTAATCATTCCATTAGATAATCCTAAAAAATTAACTAGTGTCCCATTTTACTCCACCTACTGTGAGGATATTGAAAGATCTAATCTTGAGGAGGATATGGAACTATCTAAGATTAGGGTCATAGTCAATAAAAATTACAAAAATTCAAACAAATCAAAATTATTAGAAAAACTTGGAAAGATAGATAAAGATGAAGAAGAAATTTTCGAAATAATGAAAATGATGAATTTAAATCCGCAATTATTAATTAATCATTACAACCTTAATTATTCAAATCTTAATTAAATCTTAATTATTCAAATTCATATTAATTAAATCTTAATTATTCAAATTCAAATTAAATTAAATTTAAATTAAATTCTTAAATTAAATTAAAATTAAATCTTAATTAAATTAAATTAAATTAAATTCAAATTAAATCTTAATTAAATTTAAATTGAATTAAATTCAAATTAAATTAAATTCGAATTAAATCTTAATCAAATTAAATTAAATTTAAATTTCTAATTAATTCAACTTCAATTAATTCTTAGTTAACCTGAATCCAACTAAAATCATAAATAACTTAAACTCAAACTGAAATAAAATTTTATCCAAACCGCAACAATTAACTTAATAAAATTAAATATGTCAAAGTGGGTTGACATATTCGCGGGTTCACACGACATGTATCAAATCGGGAATTTGATATATCTTTAGAAATGTAATTAAAATGATTTGAATTGTTTGACTCATGCATAATTGTCATGCCATACATTTGCTACTTCTTTTAAATACATGACATGTCATTTATATTTAAATTTTATGCATATATTAGAACGGCTATAGGAAAAAGAATAATTGAATCTTGATCAACCTAGTATTGGGTGGCGGTGAGATGATAGTACGTTAGGGAAGCCAATTCTAATAAGGTCAAGTATACTCTACTTGGTCTCTTTAGACTGGTGAAACTAGCCGAAGCTACCGATCCAAGACCCAAACTAGTTAGACCAGAATTTTTCAAAAAGTAATTTTGAAAATGAAATTTCATTAAAAGGCTTTGTCAAGGAAAGGGTTGATGATCCAATAAGGCTACGGCCAAAGAAGACCTAGTGCATCGCCAAGACCTGGAAGCCAATTTTTGAAATTCAAATTCAGGTTACTTCTTGTCAAATTCAAATCTAACACAAGCTTCAATTAAATCTTAGAATTAATAATAAATTAAGAAAAATGATTCAAGCATCTCACAATACACCTATAAGGCAACCATGCGTGTTGTATTGATACATCTAAAATGGGTGAGATGTTAAGGACTAATGAATTGAAAAATATTTTTCAAAAATATTTTTTAAAATTGTTAGAATATTTTCCTAAAAATCTATTTTCAAAATAGTGCTTCAACATATTAATGTTTTTATGGAATTCATGCTTGTCTGATTGATTATACATATTATACATTTTTCAAAAATATATCTTTTCAAAAATTATTTGACTCACTCAATTAGACACAAGCCTCTTAGGACAACACTAAAGTTCCTTAAGGCACTTAGATAGAGTCAAATGGTATCGGGTACAGGGGGAGTGCTTTTCATTTTTTTTGAAATGGTTCTCAAAAACTGCACTTTAAATATTACTATCATTTGAAAAATACTTTTCGGATACAGGGGGAGTGCTTTTCATTTTTTTTGAAATGGTTCTCAAAAACTGCACTTTAAACATTACTATCATTTGAAAAATACTTTTCGAAAACTGTGCTTTAAATCATTATTACTTGTGTTTTCAAAAAGGGGTTATGTTGTAAAAATTATATGCTCAAAAATTTACCTATTTCTTTGACTTTGATAAACGTTAAAGACACAGAGGAAAGGTCCACTTCATAATCTTCAAGGACTCCTAGGATGTGTCAAATTTAGGGGGAGTCTGAGTCAAAAGAAGAATTTCAGAAAAGTGTTTTTTGGTAACTATTCATTTTTTTATTTCTTTTTAATCTGAATCAAACCTTAAGACTCAGAGGAAGAGTACTTATGATCAACAAGCTTCCCAGGACTGGGTCAAGTTTAGGGGGAGATCAAATTAAAAGAATTATTTAATAACATATTTTTATATCTTCAAAATCTTGCTAAAAATCTAAGTCTTTCAAAATACTATTATTCTATTTGTTAGAATTTGTGTGACTTATGAAATTATTTTTGAAATAATGTTTACTTGGGTTGGAGAATTTCCAGGACACTTAGGAAATGTCCTGGTAGTCAACAAGGTTTCCCAGGATGGTGTCAGACTGGAAGATAAACCAAGTCAAGTAAAATATTGGGTCTTCAAAAGTTCACACATTTTTCAAATCCACTAGCATATATTTTCAAAAGTAATATCAATTTTTTGGCAAAATTCTGTTAATATTTACTTGAGTTTGAAGAATTTCCAGGACACTTAGGAAAATGTCCTTGTGGTTAATAGGGTTTCCTAGGATTGTGTCAGACTAGAAAAGAAACCTAGTCAAGTAAAATATTATGTTTCAAAAATTACTTATATTTTTCAAAGTTTCATATTTTTCAAAAATAGTTAGTACTTGCAAAATATACATAATATTTATATTTTCCAAAATAGCATTCCTTCAAAAATTATGCATTTTCCAAAAGTACTTAAAAAAATTCATTACATTTTTCAAAGGTACTTATATTTTTCAAAAATTACATAATCTTTCAAAAGTACATAGCATCTTTTTCAAAATTATGCATTTTTCATGCATTATATCATTCAAAATGCAATGCTTTCAAAAATTTTGCACTAAGTATTTTCAAAAACAACTAAAAGTTTTCATTGTTGGTGCAAGTATCTTCTTAAAAGTTTTTTTGATGTATGACACAGGGGGAGAGGTGTGCTTTAGTTAGAAAAATTTTCTCCCAAAGATAAAAAATATAGTTTCAAAACTTATATCATTTTTTTTTGTCTTTTTTATCCCAAGGATAGTAAGTTAGCCCCTTCAACCAATCTAACTTAAGTTATTGTCAAACATCAAAAAGGGGGAGATTGTTGGTGCAAGCTGCATCAATGATGTTCTCCTTTAAGTGTTTTAATGTTTGACAATATACTTAAGTCAGTGATACATTGAACAGACAAAGGGGAGCAATGGAGAAGTAACCTAAGTTGAAGAAAAGTCCTAGTTAATCTAGGCATTGAAACCCTAAGACCTACCGAAGGGCTGCTAGGCACCTAGCGAATGGCTGCTAGGCATCGAAACCCTAAGACCTAGCGAAGGGCTGCTAGGTATCGAAACCCTAAGACCTAGTGAAGGGCTGCTAGGCATCGAAACACTAAGACCCGGCGAAGGGCTGCTGGGCACCTAGCGAAGGGCTACTAGGTATCGAAAACCTAAGACTTAGTGAAGGGCTGCTAGGCACCTAGCGAAGGGCTGCTAGGCATCAAAGACCTAGCGAAGGGTTGCTAGGCACCTGGCGAAGGACTGCTAGGGAATGAAGACCTGGCGAAGGACTGCTAGGCACCTGGCGAAGGACTGCTAGGGAATGAAGACCTGGCGAAGGACTGCTAGGCACCTGGCGAAGGGTTGCTAGGGAATGATGTCTTGGTCCAAGGGACTGAGCAACTTAGCTAAGCGATGACTAAGGACAGGAGTAGAGACGGGTCAGGATTTGGGCGTCTTGAGGTCCGGAAGTATCGGAAGCTAAGCAAAAGTCCACCCGAAGGAATGGGTGGCAACCATCTCCTGAAAGGAGTAGGTGAAAGGCGCGTTCTCGGGGGTGAGAACTTGCGTCGGTTCGATCTAGGATTTTGTGGAGATCCGAAGTCAGAACCAAGTCCTTAAGCCTAATATTGTATGTATATGTGCTTTGTGTTTGTGTATCTTGCAGGTATCAAGAACCGGAGACAAAGCAGGTAAGTTGCTGGAAAGTGGCTGATGGGGGCGCCCCCACTGTTGGGGGCGCCCAGAGCAAGGCATAAAACCCAATATTGGGTTTAAAAGCTTGATGAGGGCGGCCGGGATGATGGGGGTGCCCCCAGCCAAAGAGAAAATGCAGTTTAGGTGATGAAAGCGGAATAGACTCCAAGCGGGGCGCCCGGAGCGTCCGGGGCGCCCGGAGCGTCCGGGGCGCCCGGGTTCAAAGCTGTTTGTGCTGTTTCGAATCTGAAACACAGATAAGCCTTCGTGAGGGCGCCCGGGAGGTCCGGGGCGCCCTGGTCAAAGGTTTTATCAGCTGCGGCGAGGTCGACGCAGGGATAAGGTTTGACCAGGTTTATCGGGGCGCTCCCAGCGTCCAGGGCGCCCGCAGGAGTGCTATAAAAGGGGCTTCGACCCCTCTGCTTCAACAACAATTGCTAAGTACCATTCTGATCATTCTGACCGACGACAACGCGCTAAAGACGAGGCTCTACAACCGAGAGGCTCCAGGAAGAAGTGCGCGACACTTCGGATGTCCAGATCGGTCGAGCTTCAACTATGTTTTGTTCGGTTTGCATTTATTATTTCCGTACTTAATTTTCTGTATTTGTGCTTGTAATTGTACACTATAAGACGGGTTTTCTCCGCCTCCGAAAATTCCGAAAAGGAGACCTATAGTGGACTCACGTCGAGTACATAGGCCTTGGACGTACTGACCCTGGGGGTTGGGAACCAAGTAAATAAATCTTGCTGTGTCTCTGTCTTGCTTTTATTTTTTATTTACTGTTCCGCTGCACTAACGCTCTGAGTAGATCGAACGTTTTACGAAGTCTCCACGAGAGTTTTTCACGATCGATATTCACCCCCCTCTATCGACGGCACAGGTCCTACACACTGTGCCCCCTAGGGTATAGTTTGATTCGGGGCGGTGGCCGAAGGCCGCCGATAGTGTCCAAGCGATAATGGAGCGTGTGCATGTAAAGTATCACGTTATTCACTCTATCATTAACTCTCTCATTTTCACTCTCCCTATCATAGCTCTAAAAATATATTTCCTCAATATTTTCTTCAATAACGAATAGATTTAAGATTTTAATCTCAATTGTGATGTATTGTAAAGGTTTTTTCTTTATGTGAAAAGCGAACTTAAGCATATTGACCGTTTGGATGGATTTTGATGAACACTTTCTGATTTACACTGATAGTCAGTTAGAAATTTTTATAAGATCAGATTAGTCGCTTTTAAAATTAATCGATTTAAAGAGCTAGATACCTGAATTATAAAAAATAAAATTAAGAGAATAGAAATTTAAAATTTTTTTTTAGGGATAAAACATTCTACTTAAATAAAAATTTAAGAGAATTATCTGCATCTTCAAAGTAAGATTTTTTTAAAAAAAATTATAAAATAAAAAGAACTGGATCAAATGTTTGAATTAGTGTAGAAGTGAGATTTGAATTTTAATTTAAAAATAAAAAATGAAAATTTAAATATATATATATATATATATATATATATATATATATATATATATATATATATAAAGATAAAATTCTTAATTAATGATAAAATAATATTGTATTGTGATTTATAATATAGTAAAGTACATGATTTGTAATATAAGACTAATTAATAAAAAAATTATAGAATTTTTTTATCATATAGGGAATAATAATTTTTTTATTTTTGATATGAGATTAATATGGTATATTAGAAATTAAAAAATATTATTCTATTCGAGATGCCCTAAGGCTAAGTCCCATGTTTGGTAATCCTCAAGGATTTGAGGTTACAAAATGTTAAGATTTTAAAATCCTCACGATATTTATTTTGATAATTGTAGTGTTGAATAGAGTCATGAGTGCGGATAAGATAGTAGATGAAGTCTTCGTCAAGGTTTTATTATAAAGAAATGTAGTTGTTGTTGACAATTTGATAAAGAAAAGAAACCTTTTGAGATCAAACTACATGTGAAGTTGTCGACAAATTGATCAAGGAATTTTGAGTGTGACACAATGTGACCCTATTACCCTTTGAGGCAAAAAATTACAAGTACAATTTTAAAATAATAAATTATTCATCCTAAATAAAAAAACTAATTATCGAATATTTAAATTATTTAATATTATGATGGTCCCATGAGGTAGAGCTAGATTTGGCGTTGAATCTCCACGTGTCCTTTGCTAAACTTTCGTTGTATTATAAATCAAATCGATGAAGTTCACTCCTCGCACCTCTCCGCTTCCCTTCCTCTCTTGGCTTAATCCTTCTCCGATCCATCCAATCCTCGTCGGGGGCAGCAATCGATCGATTCATGGGCGGATTCACCAGGAAGGGGTACGAGTTCCTCTCCGAGCTCGGTCTCGGCCCCCGCAATCCCGGATGCTTCGTGAACGGCGCCTGGAGAGGCAGCGGCCCCGTCGTCGCCTCCCGCAACCCCACCAACAACCAGGCGAGTTCCTTCTCCCCTTCGATCGACGAAGGGGGTTCCTGTTTACCCCGTTGATCTTCTTTTTTCATGTGATTTGGGGGTACTTGATTCAGGTTATTGCGGAGGTGATGGAGGCGTCCATTGAGGATTATGAGGAGGGCCTGCGGGCTTGCGCTAATGCAGCTAAGATCTGGATGCAGGTTAGGGGCCTTCTAGTAAAGGGAAGCTAGATTTAGCTTCTTGCTTGCATGAGAGACGAGATCGACTAAAAGCTACGGGTTTTGGAGTTTTTTTTTTATAATCGTATTAAAATGGTTGGTGGTTAAAGAGATAGCTGCGTCTAGATATTTCGGCTAGCTTATCGTTATGCACTTTTTGTAGTTATACGTCTCTCAAACAAGAATATTCTTAATTTTTATTGGTACGTAGGATTTTTTAAGTCCGTCGGGGCATGAAAAATTGTGTAGGTTTACTGTCATATGTAATTGTTTGCAGATGGTATTTACTTGTTATCAATCTGTTATGGCACTAGTCTCAGTTCTCATTCTTAGCTTGTTCTTTCTGTTGTGAGCTGAAGCGTTTGATTTATAATGCTTAACCAGATTCCAGCACCTAAAAGAGGGGAGATTGTGAGACAGATTGGCGAAGCACTAAGAACCAAGCTGTACTACCTTGGTAGACTTGTCTCCCTTGAGATGGGGAAGATACTTCCTGAAGGGATCGGGGAAGTTCAAGTAAGGCATATTCTGTTGCAGTACTACATTCCTTGCGTCACAGAGTGCTAACATAGTTGCCACACGGACTTATAGTATCATCGTCGCCTATTTTCTAAGCTGTTTCTTAGTATTTCAATTCCATGTTAAGGTCCATAACCTTCCTTATGTTTGATTCTATTGAAATGTATTTTTAGTTATAGAATAGGTAAATATGGCACTATTCTCATAGCTATTAAGTAGCCGTGGATATTATTATTTGATTAAATTGATTTATAGAACTGTAATTTCATATTTGCATATTTTTTAACCTTTATACAGGAAATCATTGACATGTGTGACTATGCTGTTGGGTTGAGCCGCCAGCTAAATGGATCTATCATACCATCTGAACGTAAATTCCTCATTTTAATTCTTTTCAATTTTCTTTAATTTTACCCTATTCTTAGCAATCTTGACAATGAGAAGGCTTGATCATAAATGATGTCACATCAAATACTCTTTCTTTGTCTTTATACAAGTCAGTGCACCTTCAGACCCTGTAGTTTTATCCATTTGCAATAAAAGGTAGAATAGTTAACCAGATGCACGCATATAAGCATTCCAAAGATAATATTATCATAATAGTGATACTATCTATTAGAATATTGTAAATATAGCTAGGGATAATTTGATTTATCCTAATTTGTATTTTACCTAAAATACAAATTAGTCCTTAGAATAGAATCCTGATTTATTTCTTAGAATAGTGTTCTAATTATTTCTTAGAATAGGTCCTAACTTTGTATATAAATAGGATTTATATCTTGTAATATTTGATGAAATGAATTCTTTAACATGGTATCAGAGCGCAAGATTTAAATTTTTCCTTTACCCTAAAATTCTCTTTTATCCTAATTCTTGGCCGATCCGTTTCTTGTTTCCCCTCTCTCCATGTGACGTTGTTGTTCTTCTCCTTCATGCGACGTTGTTGTTCTCCAGAGAAGCCAAAGCAGTTGTTTTCCAGAGAAGTCGAAGTTGTTGTTCTTCTCCTGCACGCGTCGCGAGCTCCGACAACGCGTCGCTCTCCACACGTGATCACGTTCTCTCTGCACCCGATCGCGTTGCTCCTCACGACCTGCTCGGCTCGCGACCTCCATCTTCAGGTGCGTTGAAGGCTTCTTCCTGCACATAGTCGCACACCGTGTACTGTTCTCCGTAGTGTGCTTTCCTCCATCAAACGCTGAAGGCTCCTCTGTCACATGCGTATTCCGGCACCTATTCCTGACGCCAACAACCTCTCAACAACCCAAAACTAATCAATAGCTACCTCTGGCACTCCAAAGCCGGATATCTCAATCTTTACCCACCACATTACTGCACCGCTCTCTTCCGAGCAGTTGGATGGTAAGAACTACTCCTCTTTGGCCTCTCACATTGAACTTTGGCTTGTTGGACAGGGTTATGAGACACATCTCGCCCAAATCGAAGAGGATTCTCAAGTCACCAATCGTCCTCGGTGGACAAAGGTTGACGCTCAGTTGTGTTGTATTATCCAAACCACAATCCATCCATCTCTTAGGGATGTCTTCCGCACTCACAAAACTTGCAAAGCTGTTTGGACACAGACCCAACAACTCTTTACAAACACCTCTCGGCGACTCTATCAAGTTTGTGAAGATCTCATGAACATCCTCAGTGTTCATCAGATTAAGGATTCTATGTCAACTTATCTGGGTTCGGTCTCTAACCTTCTTTGTGACTTCAATGAACTGCTACCACCTGCGGCCACTCCTGTTGCAGAGCTTAAAAATCGGAAAAAAAAATTATATCTCTAGTTTTATATGGTTTGTCCACAGATTATTCTCATGTTCGTGATTAGATTTTGGGCAGCCCCACAGAAGCTACCATGGACAGTATCTGGGTGACTCTCCTTCGTGTCCCTGCCAAAGTCTTGACTTTACCACCTTCCGTTCCAGTTGACTCATCAACTTTGGTCTCTCGAAGCAACACCAGACCTCCACCCCGTAAGGGTGGCAAAGGACGTCCTTGGTGTGATCACTACCACTGATCAGGACATATGATTGATAAATGTTGGAGTCTACATGGTCGACCCCCTCGTGCTACTTAGATCGTCCAGAGTTTTGTCACTTCTTCAACTTCCACTTTACAGTTGCTACCGAATTTGACCCCACCGCCTTTCCATAGTTGTCACAAGCGCAAGGCGTAAAAAAGCGCTCAAGGGTTTTGGGGCTTAAAGCGCAAAGCGAAGTGCGGGCTTTACGGAAAAAAGCGTAATAAACAAAAGGACTATTATATCTATCAAAAGTCTTTGAAAATGTCTTTGAAAATCCAAATGACAATAACAACTTGATAAAGCTATAGATTATTCAAAAAACTAAAAATAAATCAAAAGTCTGAATGGATGCTTAGACGAAATATCAAATATCAAATATCAAAATCATCATCTTCTTCATCTTCGTTATCCAAATATATGTCATCAGCTCCATCGCTTGATTTGTATCCATCGGTATCTTCTTCTTCAATTTCATCATCAAGGTGAATCTCTTCTTCATTTATAAGACTAGTTTGAGCCGAAATTTGTTTTCATTTTGCTGAAACAGATGATGATGCTCCTTTTGAAGAAGATGCATTTTGAGATCGAAAGTCATATGCACTTTCACCAACCCTAGATGCTCGTGCTACATCACTCCAACGCAAATCTTCACCTTCAAAGACAAAATCATTTTCATCTAATTTTACCAACAACCATTCATTACTATCGTCTATCTCTGACAAAGAAATAGGATCAATCTTATCTCGCATGTCATATCTACGTCTCAAAGCTTTATTGTACTTGATATATACCAAATCATTCAATCGTTGTTGAGATAACCTATTTCTCTTCTTGGAATGTATCTACCAAAAAAAATTATGAAATCAAAGGTCAAGTCCATAATATAATTTTTAATAAGTATTAAAAAAAACTCTAACTTACATGTTCAAAAACACTCCAATTACGTTCACAGCCAGAAGCAGAGCATGTGAGGTTTAAAATCTTCATTGCAAATGTTTTTAATTCAGACGTTGATGCACCATAAGAAGACCACCAATCAGCTTGAAACACAAAAACATATAAATTATAAGATTAACTTTATTGTAATGATCTCATCCAATACTGAAATATCACAATAAATTATTTGCAAATTTACCTGGTGATTTCAAAGTTCTTTGTCTGATAGCCATTGACAAACCAAAAAGTCCTGCTTTCTTGTACTTTTCCAATTGATTCGTGATCTGATCTTGTAAATCCTCACCTCTCATCAATCTAGATATGCACTTGTACAAACCCTCCATCACTTCTGTATCATTTTTCTATGTCAGGGTTTGAGTAAAAACATTCTGGATTCAAGAAATATCCAACTGTGTGCAAAGGTCGATGGAGTTGAATGTTCCATCTTTTGTCAATGAATTCAAAAACACTTCGATATTTCTCTTCATTATTGTTAAATGACGCAGCAATAGCTTCTTTAGCTCTGTCCATTGACTCATAAATATAACCCATAGGAGATCTTTTTTTACCATATACCAGTCGCAATACTTTCACCAATGATCCACCAACTTTTAATGCAAAAACCATATTTTTCGAAAAAGATGGCATCAATATCACTTCTGCTACACGTTTTCCTGCAGCCTCCTTCGAAAATTGACTATTTGGCCACTTTTTAGATGTAAACATCTTTCTCAGATTTGCTTGTTGTACATGAAACTGCTTTAAAGTCAAAAAAGCGGTGGCAAAACGTGTCTTTGCGGTTCTTACCATGTCTCTCTGTCCAGTAAACTCTCTCATCATGCTCAATACTTGTGGTCTGTTATAAAAGTAATCATTCACCATCAACGCCTGTTCATGCAATTTTCTTAGATGAGGAATTTTGAATATATCCTCGAGCAACAATTCTAAATAGTGAGTTGCACAGGGAGTCTAGTGCAAGTGTGGAAATCGATTTTCCAAAAGACGACCTGAAAAAAATAAAATTAGTAAAAAAAATCCAAATATCCAATTATTAATTGAAACTTGAAAGTAATATATATTTAAAATATTACCTGCACTGCAACTTGCATTATCTGTTACGATTTGAACCACATTTTTTTCTCCAATGCGATACACAAATTTAGAAAGTAACTCAAACATCCTGTCAGCTGTGTGAGAATAGCCTGAAGCATCAACTGATTCAACAAAAAGACTTCCTTTGGGACCGTTTACCAAAAAATTTATAAGAGTCCTACCCTTTTTATCTGTCCATCCATCTGCCATGATTGTGCACCCAAACTTAGCATGATCTTCTTCGTGAGATTTGAGGAGCAAGTTCGTATTTGTCAACTCTTTCTTTAAATACTTAACTCTCACTTCATGATATGATGGAGGTTTCATCCCAGATCCAAATTGTCCAATAGCTTCAATACAAGACTCAAAAGAATCATATTTAACAACATTGAAAGGAATTACAGCATCATTTATCCATCTTGCAAAATTTCTCAACCGCAATATGTCTCAACTTCTTTTTATTTTAATCAAATTGTCCTTTGTTTTTTGCACGTCTTTGTTTGACAATTTCATCAACATCTTTCATAAAATAAAGATTAATAGGTCCAGTTTGTTTGCTCTTTTTACCTTGGATTGTAGGATGGATGCTTGAATCAAATATTGGTCGTTTTCCTTTCACTTTAGTTTGATGATCATCTTCATGTTCTTTCAAATCTTCCAAATTATCAATATCATTAGAATGAGGAATATCATTCATTTGATTTTTCAAATTACTCTTTTTTTTTGCATGAACTCTCTAATTTCTTCTTTAACATGCTCGGGACATTTCGGACAAGCTTTCACATTTCTATTGCCTCTAACCAAATGCAGCTTGTGTCGATAAATTCCGCCATTTGTTATTTTACCACAAAAAATACAAGTGATAATATTTGAATTTTTAGGATCTGAACATGTTGCATAACTCCAAGCAATATCTTTTCGAGTAGATGGAATTACTGTATTTGACATGATTTAGAATCAAGTCGAATCAACTCAATCAACACCGCTGAAAATTGAAATCAATAACAATAATACTCAATGAATAAAAAACATATATATAAAACTGGAAAAAAAATATTATCAAAATATAAATCTGATTTATATGAATTAATTAAATTTATTATAATTTTTTATTTTATAATTTAAATATATATTTAAATATGAATTTTTAATTTAAATGAATTAATAAAATTTATTAGAATTTTTATTTTAAATATATTTATTATATATTTAAAATCTGATTTATTATAATCAGATTTATAAATTCAACTCAATCTGATTTATTATATATTTAAAAAATTTTAAAATCTGATTTATTATAATCAACTCAATCTGATTTATAAATATATTTATATATTTATTATAATGAAATTTATTTTATATATTTATTATAAATCTTATTTAATTTTTTCATCTGATTTAAAATTTTTAATGAAGTTTTTATTAATTAAATATACTTAAATGAAGTTTTTAAAATCAGATTTTTATATTTAAATATATATTTTATAAATTTTAAATCTGATTTATATTACATAATAAATTTAATAGAATTTTTTATTTTAAAAATATTTTTTATATATTTAAATTTATTTTATGTGAATTAATAAAATTTATAAGAATTTTTTGAGGAATTGTTTGATTTTTTGAGGAATTGTTTTTATAATTAATAAAAAAACAAAATAACGTCGGCGGCGCCGGAAGCATCGCAGGACGCCTACGGTGCCGCCGGAAGTAGCGTCGCACGCCTCCGGTTGTGCCGGAAGCATCGTCGGACACTTCCGGCGTCGCCGGAGGCGTGTAATGTTGCTTCTAGCGTCGTTGGAGGCATCCTGTGACGCTTCCGGCGCCACTGGACACTGTTTACGGTGTCCAGTGGCCCCGGAAGCGTCGTCGGACGCCTCAGGTAGTGCCGGAAGCGTCGCCGAACGCCTCAGGTGGTGCCAGAAGCGTGCGATGTTGCTTATGGCGTCGCTGGAGGCCTCCCGCGACGCTTCCGGCGCCGCTAGACACCGCAAACAATGTCTAGCGGCGCCGGAAGGGTCGTCGGACATCTCCGACCCTGAGTTTGGA
Source organism: Boesenbergia rotunda (assembly GCA_024364735.1). NCBI lineage: Eukaryota > Viridiplantae > Streptophyta > Magnoliopsida > Zingiberales > Zingiberaceae > Boesenbergia > Boesenbergia rotunda. The sequence continues at coordinate 103,044 of JAGFNQ010003286.1, forward strand.
CTGAGAGGGGAATACCTGGAGGTCCTGGACGGCTGGAGTCGCTGGACGCTGCGACAGACAAATCGGCGGCGAGAAGCAGACGAGCAGCGGCAGACGTCGGCGATGGCGAGAGGAAGATGAAGAGGCCAAAGAGAATTAGGGATTTAAACAAAACAGAAGGCAAATTTGGGAAAAAAATTTTGCCAAAGAACGCGTCGCGCGAAGCGCCGCTTCGTGTTGGATCGGGTTGGTCCGACTAGAGGGGGGTGAATAGACGGCTAATAAATGAAAAGTGATGGAAACTCGTCTATTAAAAAAAACTTGGTTGCAACTTAGTCATTGCTTCCAAGACGGTTAAAGCTCAAAAAAAATCTCCTTGTGGCGGAGAAGCCTTGCAACTGAAGATCACTAAACTTAGAGAATTACAATAGTATTGATGTCTCTTACCTCTAAATCCCTAAGCCTATTTATAGTTTGAGTGATACGATCTTGACCGTTGATACAAGATTGAGTTTCATCTTGATCGTAGATCTAAGATTAATCTTAGCTGTTGATCGTAGATGAAATTTAACTCAACCATGATTTTAAAGGATAAATTATTATCCTTTAATTGTTTATCATTAATCCGATTAAATCTTGAATCGGCTAAGCTTTCAGCGTGTGTACAAGCTTTATCAAAAATCTTTGACCATCCGAATTACACTCCAAGCATTCCATTTGTGCATCTGTCGAAAACGTCCACCA
>JAGFNQ010003287.1:0-175093 GCA_024364735.1 Boesenbergia rotunda
AAACGGTTTGAATGAGCTCCAACCATATTAAAACTATTTCTTGATTAATGGGTCAGCCTTAAGCTTGGAGCATCGATTTGTTGCCACAGCCAAGGTCGATGTAAAGAGAGGTGCAGTTGGGTTATAATGTATAATGTTGCATACTTGTTAATGAGTTAACAACCCAATGATTTATGCAAACATTCAATTAGTTGATAGCATAAAGTGATAGTTACATATATGTGATATGTAATCGGTATAATTACCTACCTTCATAGCTAAGAAAACTTGATGGACCACAGCCATGGTTGTTCTTATCTATGGTTGAATATCAACCTATTTGGAGATGTTCCTACGATCTCCCGAATTGATAAAAAGGGTTATTCAATTTGAAAAATAAATAGGATTTTATTAATGTATGTTGATACATTTTTATTCATTCTTCTCACATAAGCTCAATTTGTATTTCTAGGATAATCACTCGATCATGTCTTCTCTGAATTTGCGTTCCATTTTGGACACCAATAAACTAACTGGGCTAAACTTCATGGACTGGCTTCGAAACCTGAGGATAGTCCTCAAGGCAGAGAAGCTTGCTTATGTCCTTGAAGATCAACTTCCCAACCGTCCTCCTGAAAATGCAACTCCAGACCAGTTTCCTGAGTTGCTCAACCTGCTGAAAACTGTAGAGCCTTCTGTGAAGCAGGATCAAAAGACGGTACTGTTAGTTGGTTCCTCGAAGAAAGGTTCTAAGAGGAAGGCCAAAGAATAGAATAAGGGAAAGAAGAAAAAGGCCAAAAAGATTGAAAATACCCTAAAAGGCACTTGCCATTACTATGGCAAGGAGGGTCACTGGCGAAGAAACTGCAAGGTTTATCTTGAGTCCTTGAAAGAGAAGGCATCCGATACCCCATCCTCTTCAAGTATCTTCGTTATTGAATGTCACTCTATTTCCTCAAACATCTGGGTACTTGATACTGGGTGTAGCTCACATATATGTAATGACATACAGGCGCTAAGGAATAGAAGAAGACTCGTCAAGGGAGAAGCGAATTTGCGAGTTGGAAACGGTGCAAAGATTGCTGCTGTTGCCATCGGAACATATTTGCTAAAGCTCCCTACAGGACGTGTCTTAGAATTGGATAATTGTTATTTTGTTCCTTCGTTAATAAAGAACATTGTATCTATTTCATGTTTGAATGAAAAGGGTTATCATTTAACTTTTAGTAACAATTGTTGTTACATAACTTTAAATGATGTTCTTTATGGGAATGGAACTTTGTGCAATGGTATCTACACGTAATATTTATCCGGTGACGTTTTCAATATCGAAGTTAGCAACAAACGTGCTAGAATAGATAATCGAATAGACTCCTACATGTGGCATTGTCGTCTTGGCCATGTAAGTAAGAAACGCATGACCAATTACACCGATGTGGAATTTCTGGAATCATTTGAACCCGTTCATTTGATACATGCGAATCATGCTTAAAAGGCAAGATGACCAAATTACCCTTTTCCGGAAAAGGTAATCCAGTGGAGAATTGCTTGGTCTAATACATACTGATGTATGTGGACCAATGTCAACTCTTGCACAAGGAGGCTATAGCTACTTCATCACCTTTATCGATGATCACTCACGATTCGGGTATGTGTTCTTGATGAAACACAAATCTGAAGCTTTGAGAAATTCAAAGAGTTCAGAAATGAAGTAGAGAAACAGCTTGGCAAAAGTATTAAGATACTTCGATCCGATCGGGGTGGTGAATACTTAAGTCAAGAGTTTCAAGATTATCTAGGGACAATGGGATATTGTCCCAATGGACTCCGCCGTATACACCACAGCATAATGGTGTATCTGAGAGGCGCAACCGAACCTTGATGGACATGGTTAGGTCAATGATGAATCATGCAACTCTTCCAAAATCCTTTTGGGGCTATGCACTTAAGACAGCTGTTTACTTTCTAAACAGAGTCCCGACCAAGTAGTCTCTACTACTCCATATGAGACATGGAATAGTAAGAAACCTCACTTAACTCACCTTAAGATATGGGTTGTCCTGCTTATGTGAAGCGGACTGTATCAGACAAATTGGATGCTAAGTCTGATAAATGTCTATTTATTGGATACCCTAAGGAAACGAAGAGTTACCAATTCTATCATCCCTTGGAACAAAAGGTGTTTGTTTCAAGGCATGCTGTATTTCTGGAAAAAGAATTTCTTTTACAAGAAAAAGTGGGAGTGACATTGAACTTGAAGAAGTTCAAGAAACTCCAATAGACATTACAGAGACACCTAGTCTAGACCCACAACCAATAACTCATAATGATGAGCTATCAGTTGAACCTAAAACAACACCACCTCTTCGTAGGTCTGATAGGACACGCAATATTCCAGAGAGATACGGATTTCTCATAAGTGAATCGAACGACGAGTTACTCATAAGCGATGACGAACCTATCAGTTATGAAGATGTTCTGAAAAATTCAGAAAGGGACAAATGGCTTGAAGCCATGAAGTCGGAAATGGATTCCATGTACGAAAATCAAGTATGAGACTTGGTTAACCCACCTGAAGGGATTAACCCATAGGGTGCAAGTGGGTTTTCAAGAAGAAAACTGACATGGAAGGTAATGTTGTTACCTTTAAGGCTAGATTAGTGGCAAAAGGATATCGTCAAAAACAAGGAATTGATTATGACGAAACCTATTCGCCAGTAGCTATGCTTAAATCCATTCGGATGCTCCTAGCCATAGCAGCTCATTATGATTATGAGATATGGCAAATGGATGTGAAAACAGCTTTCCTTAATGGAAACCTGCTTGAGGATGTATACATGATACAACCTGAAGGTTTCACATCGGTTGATAAAACCAAAGTATGCAAGCTTCGACGATCCATATATGGACTGAAGCAAGCATCCAGGAGCTGGAACATCCGTTTTGATGAGACAATCAAAGAGTTTGATTTCTCACAAAATCCTGACGAACCTTGTGTGTACAAGAAGGTTAGTGGGAGTGCAGTCATATTCCTAGTATTATATGCCGATGACATATTACTTATAGGAAACGATATATCAGTCTTACAGACAGTTAAAATTTGGTTGTCCAAAACTTTCTCCATGAAAGACATGGGAGAAACAACCTATATCCTTGGGATTAGAATCTATAGAGATAGATCAAAACAGTTGCTTGGTCTTTCGCAGTCTACATATATAGACCGAGTGCTAAAAAGGTTTAGCATATCGGAATCCAAGAAAGGTTACCTTCCCATCAGGCATGGGATCAACCTTTCAAAGTCTATGTGTCCGCGCACAGAAGACGAGAGGATTTGCATGAATAAGATTCCTTATGCATCCGCGATAGGATCTATCATGTATGCTATGTTATGTACAAGGCCCGATGTATCGTATGCTCTGAGTGTCACAAGCAGATACCAGTCGGATCTAGGAATGGATCATTGGGTGGTTGTCAAGACAATCCTTAAGTACTTAAGAAGAACTAAGGATATGTTCCTAATATATGGAGAAGGAGATATGGTAATACGTGGGTATACAGATGCCAGTTTCCAAACAGATAAGGATGACTCCAAATCGCAGTCTGGATACGTATTTACTTTGAATGGAGGCGCAGTAAGTTGGAAAAGATCCAAACAAGACACCGTAGCGGATTCCACCACGGAAGCGGAATATATCGCAGCTTCGGAAGTAGCAAAGGAAGCAGTCTGGATCAAGAAGTTTGTCTCCGAACTTGGTGTGGTTCCAACCATTGATGAAGCAGTACCGGTTTACTGCGACAACAATGGAGCTATTGCACAAGCAAAGGAACCAAGGTCTCATCAGCGATCCAAACACATGCTTCGCCGCTATCATCTGATCAGAGAGATTATAAGTAGGAATGACATACAAATTGAGAAAATTCCCACTGAAAGGAATTTAGCGGATCCTTTAACTAAGGCCTTACCTCAGAGCAAGTTTGAGGGTCATGTTAGAGCCTGTGGTATTGGATACCGTAGCGATTGACATTAGGCCAAGTGGGAGTTTGTTAGTGATATGAGAGAAGTGTCCTAAGGCAATCGCCTTATTATTGTAAAACATTTATTTTAATAAATGATAATTCATTATTTGAGTATACATGCATGTATATTTGATTGGGATCTTAAACTCATCTACTGAATGTCCGCAATACAACTCACAGCATAAGAGAATTTGTGATGGGATCACAACTAGTGATTATCTCTAAATACGCAAATGTGAAGTATTGAAAATATCCCTAGTCGATGAATTGATAAATACGGACACTATCAATTCTGTTGAGACTAGCATGGGTTATTCTCTAATCAGCTGATTCTCACTGGCTGGTGACATTGGGATGTCCGGAGATAAACATGGATGCTAGTTAAGGGAACTAATTTATTGGAGTGACTAGCTGTAAAACTTCATATGGAATCTATATATAGAAATGTCAATGAAGTTCTTACTGCGGCTTAAGTGTGATGTTCCTTTGACTTGCGGTGTTCAAGTCATCTTGGACATGGAGACTTATACTTTAACATCTTAAGCAAGCATCTCCAAGGAGGTGTGGACCCAGGATGATTGGGTATAAGCCGAAGTGCCCGAAGATGTTTGAACAGCCTACAAAGGATTCACCACTCCTTGCGAGGTGATGTATACCCAGGCCTATCGTCGGATTGTTACTCAAAGCCTCTGGCCAGAGCATATCATGTTTAGAGTGCGAGTCTCTAAAATACATGAGAGTAATTAGAAATCCAAAGGACGAGAAAGATACTACTTGGGCTAGGTGTGACGTAGTCAGTCTAGTGGGGACTGACACAAACAGACCATGTCCTGAACCAAGTGGGTATAAGATGGTGAAGGGAATGAGGTACGATTCATTAGAGCTGCTGAAGGGTTTCAGAATTCTCTCTGAGGTCAACCGTTGATCTTTCGATTAATTGGGGGGTCATGATGTACTACTAGATGCCACTCATGATCGTTCTATAATTAGTTGATTATAGACGGCCAACATAAATCGAAAGCCTATTTAGTCACACGCACTACGAATAATCCGAGGGATTTAAAATGAGTTGAAAATTAGATTTTTCAATCAAGAGAAATAAGTCGAATCTGAATTAATCAGAGGCGCAATGGAAGCTTAAAATGGCTAAGTCTTTTGAAGGCTTATTGGGCGAATTAAATGAGTTTAATTCGCGATCGGTTCGGCCCGGTTTGGCCGGCCAAAGAGGGTGCCAAACCCCTTTGGTTTGGCCGGCCACAATAAAGGGGATAAACTAATTTATTTGGTTTAATTAATAAAATAAATCTAGCGTGATTTATTTTATAAAATTATGGATAAATAAATTGATATATAAAGAAATTTATATAAAGAGATTTATAAAGAAATTTGTAGAAATTTATTCTTTTTATGGAAATTAAAATGAACCATGAATTGGTTTAATTTTAATTTATAAAATCAATTATGAATTGATTTTTCCATGATAAGAAAATTTTATACAAATTTTATTCCATAATTAAAAAGAGAGAGGGATTTGTTTTATATGGATAAATAAATTTGTATAAAGAAATTTATATAAATAAATTTATAGAAATTTATTCTTTTTATGGAAATTAAAATGATCCATGGAATGATTTATTTTAATTTTATAAAATCAATTATGAATTGATTTTTCCATAATAAGAAAGTTTATAAATTTCTTATAAAATTTATTCCATAATAAAAGAAGAGAAAGTATTTGTTTTATTATAAAGTTAGTTATAATAAAACTTGGCTTAAACGGAATAATTAATAAGAGAATTTATAGGATAAATTTCTTATGAAAAATTCCGTTAAAGAGGAGACTTGGCAAGGGAGAAGCAACTATATAAAGGAACCAAAGGCAAGCCCTTAATTCCAATCAATTAATCAAGAGATTGTTGCTCTCTCTCTCTCTCTACACGCCTCTCTCTCTCTCTAGGGCCAGCACCTCTCTCTCTAGGGCCGACTCTTTCTCTCTCCTCCCCTAGGGCCGGTGCAACTCCCAAGGTGGCCGTGAGCTTCATCCACCAAGAAGACCCCGAAGAAGAAGAAGCGGATCGCGTCTCTTTCCTTCCCTTCCCGGAATTTGGATTCCGATTTTTGGTGGTTAGTTTCCTATTTTTCTTTTGATCTTCTAGTTGTGCCAATAGAGAATCTAGTAATTCTCATCGGCACAAAACTCGTGACTTTGCGAAGTCGTCCCGAAGAGAACTCGGCGTGGACGCGAATAGAGGCGGAGCTTCCAAGGGACGCTACGGTTGGATCTCGTCCCTTACTTCGAGTTACGCGAGGTACTTAGTAAATTAGTTTACTTTTTCCACAAAGTTTTAATTTATGATTATGTCCACACACCATAAGGTTGCATGCTAGATACGTGGTTAAAATAATTTAAGAAATTATTTTATGCTAATTCTTCCGCTGCACGTAAAAATTTAAAATTTTACGAACCCGTATCCTTGTCGACATGCACCCGGTCCCAACATTTGTATCCTGGCATTCCTTCGCCAGGTGCCTAGCATTCCATCGCTAGTGCTTTGTATCCTGGCATTCCCTCGCCAGGTGCCTAGCTGTCTTTCGCTAGGTCTTTGTATCCTGGCATTCCTTCGCCAGGTGCCTAGCAGTCCTTCGCTAGGGCTTTGCCTGCACACTTGGGTAACATGTTAGACACATAATATACCTTAACTTTTGAACTCTGTTGCCATTATCAAAATACAGGTTTGACTTGGGTGCATTCTACACCAACAGGTCAGCCAGAATATCGCCAAACTCCTCAGATTGGAGGAATTTGGCCTTGAATGTCGTCTCTACCTCCGATTGTTAAGACTCCTCGTTAGTTTTGTAATTTTCCAATTCTTAAAGGGCTCGGTCCCGATCAGTCTTTATCCCAGCCGCTTCGGACGATACTTGATCTCGGGCTGCCAGTGCCTCCTCAAGCTATTCTTTAGTGGTTGAGAGGCGTGACTTAGCACGGTCGAGGTTCTCCTGTAGGTCAGATGTGTAGCAACAACAACATGTATTTCTATTTCCTTTTTAGCTAGCTGGTCTGCCTGTTCTTTGATCTGGCCATTAAGTGTCTCGGTTGATGACTCTAAGAGGTGGACGTCCTCTGACAGTTTTGTCACCCAAGCTTCGAGTCGTCCTCTCTCTTGAGTTAGTTGACTCACTTCGGCTGAGAGAGCTGTTGCTCTATCTGATAGAAGGCGTTCTCAATGTCAGGCACTGTGTAGCGACAACTCAGAGGCTAAGATGGTGTCTAGGCAGTGGTCCAATTTGGCTCGTAGGTCTCTGCTATCTTCCACTTACATCTGACCTTCCTGACGGGTTCGATAAACATCCGCCTCTAGTTCCTCCACTTGCTGACGCAAGACTTCAGTGGCCTGCTCGAGAAGCATCCGACGACCCAAAAGAAGGCACTTAGAAGTATCCTAACATAAGAAACAGTAAGGGTCAGAGAAGAGAACAAAGATAATAAGAATGGATAAAGGGAATTTTACCTTCAAAAGTGACTTATATAGACTAGCGATCACCCCAGCCAAAGTCACCCCTCTGAGAGAAGTAAGGTGTTCTTCGGTTCATTCTCTCATGACCCCCCAGCTTCTAGGAGAAGGTATGTCGGAAGTAGCTCCGGAGCAGGGGTGTGGGGAGAGGCAGAAGATGTGGTGCTTTGAAGGGTACGATAGAGGGGCCTGGAGCACCGTCGTCGGTGCTGGAGGATACCTCCTCGGAAGGGTGACCCTCTTGTGACCACTCCTTAAGCTGCACGTGCTGGGGTCCAATATGGTTACCTTCTTAACCGCCTGTACCTTCCGGCGTAGACGGCACTCGTGAATTCTGGCTTATCCGACCTCGCCCTCTTGCCTTGGGACTGCCATGAGAGTCGGGAACTTTGGGCGAGGGAGGAAGAGAGCGGACTTCCCTGAGAGACGACTCGACCTCATCCTCGGGCTCCATAATGGCAGGTGCCGCCTGTTAGTAGAAACCCTAGAGCCAATTATGTGATGATTGACTAGAGACTTTTTGTATCATATTCTATCATTAATAAAGGCATGTTTGGTTATTATACTTTATACTTGTGTCAAATAACTAAGTATAATAATGTCCTTGGGTAATAGGTTCTTATCTACATCATATCGATTAGTTGAATCGATAGTGAGATAATGTAGAGAACACTACACTAAACCATTCCTAGTCAAGCATTAATATTCAAGGACAATATTAATGCATGAAGACTAGCATGTAGGTCAATTGATGACTTGAGCTCATAAGTCATGGATATGTGATATCAAGTTGGCACATGGGTATACATTAAAGAATATGTAGTGAATTAACCCACCATGAGAAAGTTTCATAGATTGTCATATGAGTGTCATAAACTTTCTCTCAACACTCGAACCTTAATATTTCCTGAGTAAAATTCCCTCAACACTCGACCCCTCACGACTTAGCTGACTCTTCATTCTACAGTCTCGATCTGTTGCTTTCGAGCCCTCTTCGTCTTTGGCTCTCATCCCTCAGATGCATGCAAGCCCTCGGCCTGTCTCCCATGCCATCCTTCACGTATGTCTCGAAGTTCACTTCCCTCAGCTCATCGTCCTTGCTTTGTCCACTGTCCCTCGGATGCATACAAGCCCACGGCTTGTCTCCTCACACCATCCTTCGTCGGACCCGAAGACATCCAACTAAGTCCATGTGTATCCTACAAACCTGCACACTTAAATACACATATCAAATACAACGGTGAATCTAACTTAAACCCTTTTTCCAAACATCAAAACACATGGTCACTCTGGACCATAGATTGCCCCAACAGACTTAACTAAGTCCCCTCAATTAGATTGAGAAACTTAGAGGCATATCCCAAAGGTTGGGAAAATTGGATAAGAGAACAATTATACTAAGTCTTGGGTGATTAGCTAAAGCTAACTCAAGAAAATGTGTAATGTGGACCTTGACGCTTTGTTTCCAAGGGTTGCATAAGATGTAATTGGTAAAATATTGCCTACCGAGTTAACTCAAGATGAGGTATAATATGGATCTTGTCCCACATGAATATGATTGCTATTTGGTTTGGAGCTAGTAGTGTTGGCAAATTGAGTTTGCCTACATCCATGACTAGCCCCTACCAAAGCTCTATGATTCAGTGTAAGTGGCGAGGATGAAACCTATAAAGGGCGATTAGTAGCTAAAGATTTCAAGCAAATTCATGGTATCAACTATGATGAAACCTTTTCACCAGTGATAATGCTTAAGTCTATTCAGATCATGCTTGCTATTGTAGCTTAGCATGATTACGAGATCTGGCAGATGAATGTCAAAACTGCATTCCTAAATGGAAACCTACTCGAGGATGTGTATATGACACAACCTGAGAGTTTTGTAGATCCAGAGTGTCACGCCCCGAGACCCCAGGAGCAGCTGATCCAATAGAAAATCGGATAGCACCTCCCCTGTCCGGCGGACAATATACACATACATACATCACATATAACACAACCACGCAGTTTAAATGGGTCTCAGGCCTCAAATCAAAATAGAACATAAAATAAAACTGAGTAAACCATACCTGACTGTGGACCGATCCGACTTACGACAAAACACAATGCATAACGGTCTCACAAAAATACAACTATACCGCCATATAGTATGACTAAATCCAACACAAAAGCAACAGCGGAAGAAAAATATAGAAAATGCCACCCACAAGTACTACCAACAAAATAGACAAAAAATCGCGAAGACATCTCGACGAGTACGCGAATTGGGACAGGCTGTCGGGCACGCTCCAGTCAATCATCCTGAAATAAAAACAAGGAGCTAACGGAATGAGTCATAGAACTCAGCGGATATCTCATCATATATATACAAGATATTCTAAGATAGCAACAGTGTAATAGACTACCGAAATAACACGTACACAGGCAGTAATAAGAACAACTGCAAGAGAAAAATAAGAACTATCATACCAATGTAGCAGAGTCGCCAAGACCAAACATAAGGGTCTCCTGTAAGTGCATGTCCATCATATGCAGCATCAAGTAAAAACAAACACAAGTAAGGGCAAAATAAACGAATACACAAAGTGCAATGACATGGTCACCCTTGCCGTCGGTCAAACATCGTCACCTATGTACGGGAGGAAGCTGAGCGGAGGCCACCCTCCGACGTAGGGCTGTGACTGTCGTCCATACTCTGCCATCACTACTCCTGGGCGATCGAGTAGACGGAATGCTGTCGGTGTAACACCCCTACTCCATGCCCTATCCGGGGGCATCTCTATCTACCCCAGGCCATCTCTAGAGGACATCTCTGTCTGGGTGTTACCCCTACCCCATGTATACAAATGGGGGAGAGAATGATAAGTACCATTTTTATTAATTATTTTAATTACTAAAATCCATGTTTGACCCATGTTTTACTTGTTTAATTATGATTTTACCCTAGATTTTAGGATTTCCTTTTATTTTGGACTTAATTGCAAAATTACACATTTTTGGATTATTTGGCCACTAATTTTCTGATATATTTTTGTAGGCATGAAAGGATCCTGGACCTAGGGCATACTGGGTCAAACTTGAGTCGAAAGTGGAACCGGATCGAATTATCATGTTTTGGATTAATCCGGACCGTCCGATTCAAGAGCGGCTAGATCTGAGCCATCCGGGATCATCTGAAGCAATCCGAGCTAGGGTTATGGTTGATCAAGCATTCTGATCAAGATCTGAATGTTTCATCCCAATCAGAGCTAAATCAACCGTTGGATCAAGCTTGGAGGGCTCTAGATCGTCCATTCAAAGAATTGGTTGATCTGGACCATCCGTTGGACATCTGGAGGATCCGAGCTACGACAAGGCAGATCCTGATCCCAGATCATCATCATCAAAGTTTGGCTCAAATCAGAGCAATATCAGCCGTTGGATCTCCTCCAATCAATCTGAGCCGTCCAATTTTAATTACTTAAGGAAAAATTTGGCAGCAACTTTCCTCGTCGCGTCTCCACCGCAGTTTCCATCTTCTTCACTTGTTCTTCATTGTTCTAGCTAAATTCTTCAATCCAAGGGGCGCGACCACCTCCATTCTTCATCAGATCAAGTCGAGGTCACTAGGGAGAGTAGTTGGTGGAGTTTTCAGCTCGGAATTGGGCAAGAGCAGGGTTGTTTGAGGGTTTCGGCAGCTTTGCACTTGAAGCATTCGATTTTGGTTTTGTCAGATTCTACATCAGTCCAAGCCATCTGGAGGGGTTCTCGGACAAACTTGGATCATTCCCGCACCCTCGTTTCAATCAGACAAGGCTGAGTTGAAGAATTCGAATGGGTTTCCTTCTTGAACAGATTCGAGCTTGATTCGATCGCAGATTCAGTTCCTCAGTGAATTGCTGAGCTTAGGGGTTCGAGGCCAGCCCTTGCGTCACGAACAAGGAGACTTTGAGCTGATGGAGTGATTGGGGTTTAGATTTCTTAGTTAATTTCATTGTTTATAGCTGTAATCTCCATTACTGCTTAGTTTAGTTTCTGTTTTCATTTCAAATTGGTTAATCTCGTTTACTGCATTGTTCTGCTTAATTTTGGTTTTAGTTAAGCAAGTAAATTAGCCAAGCATCTTGTTTAGTGATCCATTGAATTTAATTTAGTTTAATTCCTGTTTTTTTAGATTGCGTATCAAATTTCTATTAGCTTTACCCTGTTTCAGCTGTGTATCAGCTTCCTTCTTTGTAATTCCTTTTAGCTTATGAATGCTTTAGTTTATTTCACTTTTAGTATGTTAATTTGATAGCTCGAAGTTTGTTTTACTTTGTAGTTTCGTTCATGAGTTTTGTTCAGCTGAATTTCTGCACAATCTCGTTTCTGAATTCAGTACCCTATGCGTATCATCCTTTTTCTGCAGCTTTCAGTTTAGTTCCAAAATTCTCTAGTTTAATTCTAATTCGAATTCAGTTATGTTTAGTTTAATTCCTGCCATTGAAGACCACAATTAGGGTGTGAATTTAGGTGATCCAAGTGTTTCATATGTAGTATCATTTCTGAATTTTTCTTTTGTTCAGCTTATGTTTCTGAAATCCAGCTTGTGTATCAGTTTTAATTCATCAGTTTCTGCATTTGAAATTCATTTCTGCACATGAATTGGATTCTAAGTCTATCAGCTTAAGTGCTATTGGTTTCTTATGTTTTGTCAAGAGAACCTTCGAATCTTCTACATCTCATTTGACATTAAACTGCACACTCGAATTCAGCTTGCTTCATGAGTTTGTTTGCAATCGAATTGATCTGCAGTTCTGAACTGATTTTGCATTGACAGTTTCGGAATTGTGCAGAGCTTTGAATGGTACCAAGTTTAGCTCAATCTTCAGTGAGCTCTTGTCCTTAAATTAAGTTCCAATTGCATTCGAATTGTTACTGATCTGTACCCTTAATCCCTGCATTCAGTTTCTGAAATTCTATATCTATTACTGCACTCGACAGTTTCAGATCTAAGGCTGAAATTTGCTGCATTCTTCAATTTCGATTTCAGCACATCAAGAAGTTTTGGTTTGGTGAATCATTGCATCAGATTGCGACTTGATCAAAGTGTTTCCGCAATTTGTCTGTTGCTGAAATTCTGCAATTGAATCTGAACTTTACCATTCTATGCATTCGATAGCTTTAATTTTGTTGTGCAGTGTTTTAGTTCATCATTGCTGAAGTTGTATTAATGGGATTTAGCTTTGCCGAATCTTATCTGAACTCTAATTCGAGTAATGGGTTTTAGCTGTCTTGTTGTTTTTGAAATTGGTCGAAGCCTCATGTCTGTAAATGGTTTGCACTTTGTATCAAGTAAAGCATTGGCACTAGTTTTGTATCAATTTGGTTGAAGATTGATTTCCATTTGGTTTGTTTTGAGTAATAATCCTTGAAGAAGTTCTTTGCATTAGCATAAATCGAAATTGGTTTGATTTCATATCAGATTGGTTTACTGAATTAGGCTAAGTGCATTTAAGCTTCTAAATTATTTGAGTTCATTGTTGGAATCACTTGGGTTAAGTTCCATAGCCGAGTCCTTGCCTTTTCATTGAGTTTTTATTTCCAATTGCAACCCAAAACCCAATTTTGATTTGAAACCCGAAAACACAAACGACACATAAATACCAGCGCGAATCAAACAACGTCAACTAGCCCCGAGAAAACATACGACCTGTGGCCCCTTTACTACGCTTTTCTTCTTTGATTGCAAAAAGGGTTTCCAGCATTCTATTCACATCTAAATTTGAGACCCACTTTCGTGACACATAGATTGGGCCTATCAAATTTTTGGCACCGTTGCCGGGGAAGCAACTAGTTCATTTGTTTGATTTTTTACTTGTACGCTTTTGGATATATCATTGGGTTCTATTTTATTTTGTTTTATCTTTTGTATACGGGTACTGCTATTTTTCTTGTTTGTTTTGTGACAGGGGTGCAAGTTCAAAATGTTTTCATCCACTTATCAGCAGCCGTGTCCACAGTTTCAGCAGAACCAACCATTCAATCAGTCAACAAATCAGTTTTTCCAGCCTTTCCAAAATTTCCAGCAAAATCAACCAAATTTCCAGCCACAAATTCAGAGTGGGCAGCCACAATTCCAGGGTTTTGAGCAACCATTTCAGCAATCACATTCGAATTTTCTGTAACCCAATCAGTTTTTTCAGCCACCATTACAACAATTTCAGCAACCACAAAATTTCCAGCAGCCTTTTGAAAGTTTTCAGCCCCAAAATAATCAATTTCAGCCTCAACCTCAGCCATGGCAGCAAGAATTTCAACCTATACAGAATTTTCAACAACCTCTTCAATATTCACAGCCATACGAGCCAAATTTTCAGCAACAAAACCAGAATTTCCAGCCCGCGCAATCTCAGTTTTTACCACCACAATTTCAACATTTTCAGCAAGATTTCCAGGGCTACCATTCTCAGCAAGTTCAACCATCCTTTCAACCACAATTTCAACATTTTCAGCAAGATTTCCAGTTTCAAGGACAGAATTTTCAGCAAGACACTCAGAATTTTCAGCCCCCCCCCCCATTTCAGCAGTTTAATCATGGAGGCTTTGAGAATCCTGGTGAGAATGAGGCTCAACAACAAAGGTTGGAGGAGATGTTTCAACAAGTTCTACTATATCAACAACAAGAGCAACAAAGGCTTCAAGACATTGAAAGAAGCAGTGGACAAATTGCAAGTCAAATGAATCTATCTATAGGTGTAGGGGATTGCACAGAGCCCCAGGGACCACCACAATTACCAGAAAGTGTAGGGACTTGCTTGGTGGAAGCAAGTACCCAAGGATCACCTATTCCAGTTGAGTGTCCACCAGAGCTTGAGGCTGAAGAGGAGCAATTACTTGACCAGGAGGAGAACACGGATACATCTACTTCTGTAGAACCTCCAGGTATTTTTCAGCACGATCAAGTAAATACTCCTCCTAATTTTTTTGAAAATTGCATAGAGGTACCTAGTGTTGAATTTGTTGAATATGAATCATGTTGTACTACATCAGATGCCAATGCTGAGTGTGAAAATTTTTTAGAAGTGCCTAGTATTGTTGATTGTTGTGATGAGTCTCTTGATATATCATATGCTGAAAATAATTGTGAAAAATTCATTGAGGCACCCAAAATTGATTACATGGGTTGTGATACATTGCTTGATACATCTTTGTTGAAAAATAATTGTGATATTTTTATTAAAGTGCCAAAAATTGATTTTATTTGTGATGAGTTCCTAGATGCAATTTTTGTAGGAAATAATTGTGAAAAATTTATTGAGGCACCACAAATTGATTTAATTGGAGGTGATGCAGTTTTGGATTCATTTCATGCAGAGACTGATATTATTTTATTTCTTTCTGACCCTGCACGCTTGAGAGAGGTATTACATTGTTTTGTAGGGTCCAGAAGACTTCAGGAGTGGGTGCTCCAACTGAATAGACTTCAACCTCCTGGAAGGACTTCTAAAAGGCAGAAAGAAGGAGGAGATGATTTTACTTTAATTCGAAGCACTCCACCTTTTCAATGGATTTTGAACCTGAATCGCCTGCGGCCACCTGAACATTTTGCTGCAAAGTTTAAGTGTGGGGCAGTCCTAATTCTCTCAGCCACTTATGTCCCTCCACTACCAAGATGGAGGCTACTTCTGGATAGACTCCGTCCACCAGAAATAAAGGGGAGATTGTTCTTTCTCGTATTTTCTTATATTGCATTTTTCATTTTCATGCTTTCTAGAAGTAGAATTTTCTTTTAAGTTGACTCCTTGCTAATAAATGCATGAGTAGAGTAGAATGCATAGGAGTTATTGTAAATACATTGTTATTTCTTTTCGCACTTTTTCTTGCATGACTAGGAATAAATGTATCCCTCTAGGTTATCTCCATAGCATGTTAGAGTCTTTTGGAAAATAAATTAAATTTGGTTGTCAAAACTTAGGGTTTGAGCTAATGGATGAATTCTTGGATACTTGAGTACTACTTGGTTTTAAATTCTTAATTGATGATTTGAGATGACTTATTTTTACCTAGTGAGAATTAGCCTTATAATTGTGACACACATATGTTATTGTACTCTAGAATTTGCTTAGGTTCTTTCAAAATCATATTTCAATGATTGGATCACATCTATAGAGACTAATCACCTTGTTTACCTTTCCATATCAATTTTGGCAAAAATCATGTCTATTCTATTTGTCTTTCCTTATTCCTAATCTTAACCCCAATTTTTCTATGGATTTGTTTGCTTGGAATGTTTCTAATTCTATTTTGCCCGAGACGGACAAAGATTTAAGTGTGGGGGAGTGATTAGTGATAGGGAAGAAATTGTTATCAAGGAGCATCATCATTTCGAAAAAAAAAAAATTTTGCCAAGCTGAAACCAAAAGGTGCCAAGTGAGTTGAATTTGAATTCCAAAATGAGCAAAAGGATGGAAACAAATGCGGCATCTAGACTCTTGATTACAATTTGAAGATCCAAGCCATTACATGTGCCATTGAAGGAATAGATTCATTAGATAGCATGTTTTGATCAGAAACGTTGTGGACTGTAGCTGTACTTTGCTATGAAGATCAGTAACATTTTGCTACAATCTGAATTGAAGCTGCAAGTGCTGAAAATCCATGAAAAGCTGCTGAAATTTCTGCATTCGGAAAAAAAATTAGTGAGAGTGCTATAACTAAGGTTGTGTCTCCATGAAGCAATTTCGGCACAATGGTATCAATCTCAAACAGAATTGGAACTGATGAAGGAAATCAGTAATGTAGTGCCGAATTGCCAAGTGAGCTTTCAATTCTTCACTTGCCATTCGATGCAAACTCCTATTGATGTTAATTGTTTGCAAGATCAGAGAATAGCAAAGAATTTGCAGTGGATGCAGAAACTTTGAAACAGGGATGCAGAACTTAAGAAGGGCAGCAACAAATTAAATGTAGAGTCAAGTAGAGAATAGCAATTCATTTGAGGCTCATGGCAGTGTGAATTGGAACTAATTCTGATAAGAAATTGCTAAATTTGAACAGAATCTGAAGGAAGGCTGATCTGAAGAAAAGAATCTGAAGCAGTCTGAAATCAAGGAAGAAAAAAAGCTGTGACAAAGTTNGGGTTGATGAGTTCGAAATTGAAGCTGGGAGCTGGACAGATATGAAACAAAACAGAAAATCTGTGCTGGAATGCAAGAAATCTGTGCTGAATTGAAAACTCTGTGAGGATTAGAAGAGGAATTGCAGTTGAACAACTCTTGAACCATATGATGCAAGATTTATGATTCGAAACTGCAGCTGGGTAGATTTAAAAAGATAGAAAAGAGAGAAAAGTTTGTGCCAAAATGGAAGTGGCACATAAGTGAGAAATTGGTGCCCAAGGAATCAAGAAAAGTATCAGTTTTATGAACCTTATGCTTGATGCTAACTGCTGTTAAGGAATCCAACAATGGTAAGCTATGGAAGTGGCTTGGATCGAAGACTGATCAAAAGCTGAGAAAGAGAAGAAAAAAAAATTCTGAAACTGCTTAATCTGAACTGCATTGCAGCATTTGTAATCTGCCGAGGGTGATTTGGAGCTACTGAAATGATGAAAAATTGAATGCAAGTGAGCTGTAAAATGCTGAAATTTGTGGAAGAAATGTAGTGAAATATGTATGAGAAAGAAGTCAGAATTGAAACACATGAAGGGCTTATATTGAGACACCACAAAATCTATTTTGCACCAACTTGAAAACTGAAATTGGTTGTTTAGGCTATTCATCCGGAAATTAAGTACATGGTGCTGAAAATTGAAGCAAGTAGTTTAGGAACATCAGCTGGGCAGTTAACAAATTTAAGAAAGGATTCTGTGTTAAGGTGGAAGTCATAAGTGAAGTGAAGCTGAACACAATCTGAAGCAATGAGAAAAGCTGTGCCAAAGTTTTAAAATGGAGTGCAATAGTAGAATTGCATCTATATATTGGCTGTAATTTCAGAAATACTTTGAGAGAACTGGGATGCAGTTGTGTAGAACCGAATTAGGCAAAGTTTGCTGAGAGGAGTGCAGTTGGAATCCAAAAACAGTTGGATCAAAAATTTTCACTTCTTGGGATATAGCTGCCTCGGGAAATCAAAGAATGGCAAGGTAAAGGAAGTAGTGATTCTTGATTCTGAATTAGTGTTGTGAGCTGGGATCTTAAAAAAAAAAGAGAAAAGAAGAAGAGAAGAGCTCGGGGAAAAAAAAATTGATGAGAAGGAGAAGGAAGCAATTGGCACACAAAGGTGAAGTTGGCACATTGAGATTAGTAGAGGTTTCTTCATCCAGTTTAAGGGCATTACTCAAGACTGACTTCACCACACTTCTTATTTCATTACAAGGACTGTAAGAGAGGGCAAAATTCATTGGAAGCATCCTTGAGCACTCAAGTCTTCCACTTTATCAATTTTTCCATTTTCTTGTCCATTTCTTATCATTTTCCATGTTTTTCACTTGTTTTTATAGATATTGATCCTAATCATGAATAATGGTGGAGATTAGATAATAAGCAAGCCTATGGTAGTGCAAGAAGCATGTGTGTTCGAGTGAGCTCCACTTCCATCATCAACTTAGAGCTTAAGAAGAGAGTCACCAATATTTTCCTTGAAAGGTTATGAGTTAGATTCATCTCAATGACTCATGATAGATGAAAAGGCTAAGTTGTTGATTTAAGGACAAGATACTAATCCATAGAACTTAGATTTATGAGAATTGACAACCTTAGGTAATTTCTTTTCATTTGCTTCTAATTATGCTTAAGAAAATCTAGGGGATGCATACTTAGTGATTTCGTGAGACGCTCAATGTTAAGTGTGGGGGAGTTGATAAGTACCATTTAATTTATTATTTTTAATTGCTAAAATCCATGTTTGACCTATGTTTTTATTGCTTAATTTTGAAATTACCCTAGGTTTTAGGATCTCCTTTTAATTTGGACTTAAATGCAAATTTACATATTTTTGGATTATTTGGCCACTAATTTTCTGATATATTTTTGTAGGCATGAAAGGATCCTGGACCTAGGGCATACTGGGTCAAACTTGAGTTGGAAGTGGAACCGGATCGAATTATCAAGCTTACGATTAATCCGGGCCGTCCGATTCAAGAGCGGCTAGATCTGAGCCATCCGGGACCATCTGAAGCAATCCGAGCTAGGGCTAGGGTTGATCAAGCACCCTAATCAAGATCTGAAGGTTTCATCCCCATCAGAGCAAGATCAGCCATTGGATCAAGCTTGGAGGGCTCTAGATCGTCCATTCATAGATTAGGTTGATCTGGACCATCCATTGCAAATCAGGAGGATCCGAGCTACCACGAGGCAGATCCTGACCCCAGATCATTATCATCAAAATTTGGATCAAATCGGAGCAAGATCAGCCGTTGGATTTTCTCAACTAAATCCGAGCCGTTCATTTCTGATTACTTAAGGAAAAATTTCCCAGCAGCTGACCTCGTCGCGTCTTCGCCGTTCTTCATCCTCTTCGTTTGTTCATCGCAGTTCTTCAAGTTTTTTTCATCCAAGAAGGCGTGACCACCTCTTTTCCAATCCGAGATCAAGAATTGAGTCTTTGGCAATCATTCTTTGAAGAATTCAGCTCCATTTGCGCCGGAACAGGGATTGCTTGAGGGTTTCGGCAATTCCTCAGTTCGATCACTGGTTTCTCACCCACAATCCATTTCCAAGCTTCTGAGCAGCTTGTAGGGGTTCTCAGGTGGTCTCAGAAGCTTCCCAAATCATCATCGCAGCCTCATCAACTAAGATAGAGTGAATCGGATTGAAATTTCCAGCTTCGCGCAGATTGGAGCAGAGTCAACTTCAGAAATGATTTCCCTCTGATTTACTGAGCCTAGGGGTTCGAAGCCAGCTCTTGATTGACAACCAAGAAGTTCTTAAGCTTAGGAAGAGTTGAGGAGTAGTTTAGATCCTTAATTTCCAAGTTTTGTAGCTGTAATTGAATTTCTGCACTTGTTCTGCTGTTGCATTTTCATTTCACTAGCTGTAATTGCGTTTGCTGATTGTTTAGCTTAATTAGGTTTTTAATCTTCGAGTTCAGTAAGTTAGGAACTTGTTTAGTGATAGATTAAGTTAAATTTCAGTTTAATTATAGCTTAAATTGTTGCGTGCCATTTTGTAAGTTGCGTATCATTCCATTTCTGAAATTGCATTTCAGCTTTAGAAATTTTCAGTTTGTTTCATTTTTAGTGAGCTAATTTAGATAGTCTAAGTTTGTTTAGACCTTAGCTTCAATTCTGAATCATTGTTTAGCTTGGTAATTCCGAAATTCAGTATGTTTCCCAGCCAAACCTTGCGTATCAGCATTTCTGCCCTGTTCTGAATTTTAGTTCAGTTTCGAGTTCTCTTTTAGCTTGTTTTCAGATTGCTAGTGTTTAGTTTATTCCCTGCAATTAGAGATCACATTTAGGGTGTGAATTCAGTGATCTAAGTTGTCCAGAATTGTTTCTGAATTTCCTTTTGTTTAGCTTAGTATTTCTGAAATTTCTAAACATTCAAGTTTAGTTTCGGTTTGTGTCTTAAGTGACTACTTTAGGACTGGTTTTCTTCATTTATTCCTGCCAAGTTTTCCATTAATAGTTTGCTTGCCAAATTGCATTCGATCAGCTACAATTCTGAATTGTTAGAAGTAGTTTTAGGTACAAAAATTTAGACTTTGGCACAACAAATTCAGCGTGTGTGCCAAGCTGTTTGGGCAATATTTTTACATCAGTTTTCACTTGTTTTTATGGTATAAAATAGCCTCTGGAATCCATTGATATCTCCTTTAGATAGTCTGAATTTTCTCTGCTTTAGTTAGCTTTAAAAACTTCTTAGTTGAGTTGAGTTCATTACTTGACCAAATTCTGAATTTTGCATGTTTTTCATTGTATCAAGCTAGTTTAATTCCGAAAACTCCCATCACTGCCTTTATTTCATTGCATAGCATTTCTTTTGTGTTTGAAATCAGAAAACAGTTGCCGAAAACTTTGTAAGTGCTTTGATTAGGTTTTCCATTGGTTGAGTTGTTTGTTACCATCCTTTTGTGTAGTTTATTAGCTAAGTTTTCTATTTTCATTGCAATTTCATTTTCAATTGCAAACCAAAATCCAAATCCTTGTTTGAAACCCAAAAACAAAAACGACGCATAAAACCAAGTTAGAATCAAATTATATCAACTAGCTCCGAGAAAAATACGACCTGTGGCCCCTTTGCTACATTTTCAGATTTTGATTGTAAAAAGGGTTTCCAGCATTCTATTCACATCTAAATTTGAGACCCACTTTCGTGACACATAGATTGGGCCTATCAACCTTCTGCTGCAATTAAGCCCTGTTTACGTATTCCATTTGTTTCAAATTTTCAAATCCGAAGTTAGATACAAATCTTAGTGTACTATTGCACTTGATATTAGTTTTATTCTTCAACCTTGCAATTTATATTGGCTTGCTTAATTTCCTAGTTGGTTAAGTTCATTAAGCACTTGATAATTGAACTCTAGAAAATCCACTTACAGTGATTTTCCCGCCCTCTAAAAATGTGAGCTATCCGTCGTCCGGCTCCGATGCTGATTCGGTCTCGATTTCTTCCGAAGCAGTCAGGGCGAGCAGGTTCGACTGTGGGGCCTCTTCTTCTTCTTCAGAGGAAGACTCATCCCACGTTGCTTGAATGACCTTCTTCCTTCTTGTCTTCTTCGTCTCCTTCAGATGGCTCTTCCTTTCTTCGACTGGCTTTCCTTCTGTTGGTCTGATTTTTTAGCTCCTTGTAGTAGTCCCGGGCTAGCTGAACCAGCTTGGGTCGATCTCCTTCGCTATTTTTTGAGTCTGAGTCTGAGTCCGAGTCCGAGTCAGACTCGGGTGCAGGTTGAAGCTTCTTCTTGACCACTTTTCCTGTTTTGCCTTCAACAAAAATAATGCCTTTCTCGGCTAAGGTGCAGTTAGTCTGCTCATGTAATTCAAGTTCAGAAAACAACTCGTCTAATTTGATTTTAGAGAGATCCCTTGAAACTTTGTATGCATCTACCATAGATGCCCACAAAGTGTTTCTCGGGAAAGCGTTAAGGGTGTACCTGATCAGGTCACGGTTTTCTACCTTGTGACCAATTGAATGTAGACCGTTCATTAGCTCCTGGATTCTGGCGTGGTGCTGGGCTGCAGATTCGCTATCGTTCATCTTGATTGTGTATAGCTTGTTTAGCAGTAGGTCCCTCTTGCTGATTCAGGTGTCGGAGGTTCCTTCGTACAACTCAATTAACTTACCCCATAGTTCCTTTGCACTGTTGAATGATCCTACCCGGTTCATCTCTTCTTTGGTTAGGCCGCATTGGAGTGTCTGAGTCGCTTTAGCATCGGCCTCAATTTTCCTTTTCAAAGCGACATCCCATTCTGTGTAAGGTTATGCGACTCCTTCAGCATTTTTTGGGATTTCCACACCAGATTGGATTATTATCCACATGTCCACCTGAGTTTTCAGGAGAACTTCCATCCGACTCTTCCAGTAAGAGAAGTCCTCCCCACTGAAGAGTGGTGGTCTGACTGTACTGAACCCTTCTTGTATGGCCATTTAGGAATTACTGAAATAACAGCAAAAAAATTGTCCCAAGACTTGGTCTTGGATTAGCAGTGCGGGAGTAAGATATTTAAAAGAAATTATCGAGTGGTGTTTCACCAACCTCGATTAACGATAAAAATTTGAACTAAAATGAAATTAAAAATTTCGTAAAAAATTCGAAAAACTCCCAAATTGGTGGTTGCACCAAATTTGAGCTTCCCCGATCTGATACCACTTGTTGGATCGAGAAACACGAAAGAGGGCGGGAGGGGGGGTGAATATCGTCAAAACGTTTCGGATTAAGAGAAGAGAATACACAGCGGAATTAGAACATACACACAAAGAAAACAAGTAGTTTTACTTGGTCCGGAATCGCGGTCGGCTCCTACTCCAAGGCCCACAGTCCTTGACCATTTACTGCGGGCAATTCTATATTCGCGCATAGGTTTAAAGAGTTTGATATAGAAATATTGCAGTAAATAAACGAATACACTTTTCGTTACCGACGCCCGGTGTAGATTGTACTTCGGAGCAGAGGGTCGTCGTCGGCGCTAGAATCTTGAGATTGGTGTTTGCCGGAGCAGAGCTCTTGAACGAAAAGCTTAGAGGCGTTGGAAAATTGTTGTTCTGAAGCCTTGGGGTTGAGCTCCTTTTATAGTGCTCCTAGGGGCGCATGGGACGTCGGGGGCGCCTGACACGTGCCTTCGGATCCGAGAACCTCTATCCGAAGCTTGGTCAGCGCTTATCCCCTTTGAATCGGCTCTGGAGCTGATGGGGGCGCCCGGGACCTCCGAGGCACCCTGCTTGACTTGGTCCGCTGGCTTCATACTAATTTTGCTTCGATTGCATTTTTTGCTTTGACCTTGGGCTCCCGGGACCTCCCGGGCACCCAGCCCAATGTTGTTTCGAAGCAATTCTTGCTTCCTTGTTTTGCCTTTGACCTTGGGCGACCGGGACCTCCCGGGCGCCTGGCCCAGCTGCCTACCCCTCTCCTTTGGGGCGCTCTGAGCTGCAGAAACACATTCCACACATTCCCTTGGTCCCTGCATTCAAGGTTAGTTCCAAAACAACAAAGCAAGAATATTAGTTAATTTTTACAGTCGTAGCTATCTTGGTTCTGACTTCGGGTCTCCTAAATGGAACCCTAGGTCGAACCGACGCTTACTGTTCCCTCGATGGGGAACACGTCCTCACCTACTCCTCTCAGGAGAGTTTACCTTTTGCCAATCGACTCCTCCGGTTGGACTTTTGGCCAGCAGCCCTTCGCAAGGTGCCTAGCAACCCTTCGCCAGGTCTTCGATACCCAGTAGTCCTTCGCTAGGTGCCTAGCCCTCCTTCGCCAGGTCTTCGATTCCTAGCAGCCCTTCACCAGGTGCCTAGCAGCCCTTTGCCAGGTCTTCGATTCCTAGCAGCCCTTCGCCAGGTGCCTAGCAGCCCTTCGCCAGGTGCCTAGCAGCCCTTTGCCAGGTCTTAGGGTTTCGATGCCTAGCAGTCCTTCGCTTGGTGCCCAGCAACCCTTCGCCAGGACTTCTTTCTGCACACTCAGTGAACACGTTAGACGAAAATAACATCAAAACCCAAGTTTGACTTAGGTGCTGCCTGCACCAACAATCTCCCTCTTTTTGATTTATGGCAACTCGGTTCAAAAAGTTAAGTTAAACAAAAAGGAGGTAAAGTACCAATTTTAATTTCCACCCCCAGGAAGGAATCTCCCCCTAGGTTTTTCAAATGTTCGCGGGGTTTTTGAAACAGTTTCTATGTCTAAAAGTGAAACGGTTTTTCAATACTTAGAAAATTTTCAAGAAAAAGGTTTAAGTTAGAAAACATTTTCCAAAAAAAATATTTTGAGTTGGGCACTTGGAAAATTTCCAGGAGAATTTGAAATTTACACTTAGAAAATTTTCAAGTAAATACTTAGCTTTTGCACTTTAGAATATTTTCTAAACTTATTCTGAAGTTTTAATACTTAGAAAATTTTCAAGCAGTGTAAATACTTAGAAGGCAGTTTAAATATTTAGAAATATTTTTCAGAAAATTTTGAGTAAGTATTTAGAATATTTTCAAATAGAATTTACTTTTTGAAAAAAGAGAAACATTTTGAAAGAATTGAATTTTAAAAAAAAATTCAACTCTTCTTTTCTCTCCTTTCCAATCTCTCCCCCTTTGCCATATATCAAATAAAACAATATTGCAAAAAAAAACATGCTGAGTAATAGAAGTAAGGTGCTGTACTGAACCATTTCAAAGTATAAACTGGACCAAATCAATTTGAATTTTCTCTTTCAGGTTCTGTATAACCCAATTAGCTACTTACCAACTGTTATAAATATTAGATTTCGCTAGGGTTAGTCAAGTTAAGTGATCTGTTCAAGTTAGATTTTCTAAGCTTGACACTTAACCTGATTACTGTTTAATTGGTATTTAGTGCCCCAATTACTGCAGATGCACTGACTTAAAGCATCTTGAATCAAGGCAAAGACCTAAGCATCTCAACCCATTCTAGGTTATCAATCAAAAGTACCCTAAGGTGCTTGTGAGATGCTGGCTTCTAGATCTATAGGTGCATGGAGTTCTAGGGTTAGGGCCTAAGCTAAGTCCATTTGCGAAAAAGCCCTAGTTTTGAAGGGGGTAATTTTTCATAAGAAAAACTAAGTCGAAAAATTATTTTAAAATTGCATAAAGAAAATGATTTTTCAAATTAAGTAGGAACTGATAAGTAATAAAATAGTTTTACAAATAACAGAAGTAGAGCAAACCTATTCTACCAAGCATAACCCTAACTGTCTTCTTAGTGAGTTGAACTCAGACTCAGGTAAGGGTTTGGTGAATATATTGTTGGATCGAGTAAACACGATAGAGGGGGGGTGAATATCATGAAAACGTTTCGGATTAAAAAGAGAAAGTACGCAGCGGAATTTAAATAAAACACACACACAAAACTCAAGTAGTTTTACTTGGTTTGGAGTCGCATTCGGCTCCTACTCCAAGGCCCACGGTCCTTGACCGTTTATTGCGGGCAATTCTATAGTAGCGCAAAAGTTTACAGAAATTGTTACAATATTAGTGCAGTAAGTAAACAAGTATACTCTTCATTACCGACGCCCGGTGTGGATCGTTCTTCGGAGCAGAGGGTCATCGTCGGCGCTAGAATGTCAAGAACGGAGTTTGCCGGAGCAGAGCGCTTGAACGAAGAGCTTGGAAGCGTTGGAAAAAGTGATGTCAAAGCCTTATGGGTCGAGCCGCTTTTAAACTGCTCCTGGGGACGCCTGGGACGTCGGGGGCGCCTGACACATGCCCTCGGATCCGAAAACCTTTATCCGAAGCTTGGTAAGTGCTTATCCTCTCCGAATCAGCTCTGGAGCTGACGGGGGTGCCCGGGACGTTGGGGGCGCCCTGCTTGACTTGGTCTGCTGGCTTCGTGGCTGATTTTGCTTCGATCACAGTTTGGCTTTGCCCAGGGCGCCCGGGACCTTCAGGGCGCCCGGGACCATCAGGGCGCCTGGCCCAGTAAGCTTTCGAAGTGATTCTTGCTTAACTGCTCGTTTGGCTTTGACCTTGGGCGCCCAGGACCTCTCGGGCGCCTAGCCCAGCTGCTGCCCCTCTCCTTTGAGGCGTTCTGAGCCGCAGAAACATATTTCTTTGGTCCCTGCATCCAAGGTTAGTTCCACAACAAACAAGGCAAGAATGTTAGTTAGTTTTTACAGCCGTAGCTGTCTTGGTTTTGACTTCGGGTCTCCCAAATGGAACCCTAGGTCGAACCGACGCCTACTGTTTCCTCGACGGGGAACGCTTCCTCACCTACTCCTCTTCAGAGAATTTACCTTTTGCCAACCGGCTCCTCTGGTTGGACTTTTACCCAGCAACCCTTTGCCAGGTGCCTAACAGCCCTTCGCCAGGTCTTCAATGCCTAGCAGTCCTTCGCAAGGTGCCTAGCAGCCCTTCGCCAGGTCTTAGATTCCTGGCAGTCCTTCGCCAGGTGCCTAGCAGCCCTTCACTAGGTCTTAGGGTTTCGATGCCTAGCAGCCCTTCGCTAGGTGCCCAACAACCCTTCGCTAGGTCTTAGGGTTTCGATGCCTAGCAGCCCTTCGCTAGGTGCCCAGCAGCCCTTCGCCAGGACTTCTTTCTGCACACTCAGTGAACACCGTTAGAGCACAAATAGTACTTAACTTTGAATCCTTTGCCAATATCAAAACAAGGTTCGATATGGTGCTTCCTGCACCAACATATATCAGCTAAGTTAGATTTTGAGTCTACATGCTTAAGGACTATCTCACCCCTGGCTACGTGATCTCTTACGAAGTGGTGTTTAACTTCTATATGTTTAGTTCTAGAGTGTTGGATTGGGTTCTTAGTTAGATTAATTGAACTTATATTATCAATGTAGACTTGGGTTTGGGTGTAATCAAGCTGGAAGTCTTTAAGAGTGTGCATCATCCATAAGAGTTGTGCTACACACTCTCCTAAGGCAACATACTCAGCTTCGGTTGTGGATAAAACTACACAGTGTTGCTTTCTGCTGCACCAACTTACTAGATTGTTTCCTAAGAGTTGGCAGCTTTCACTTGTACTCTTTCTATCTAGTTTGCAACCAGCATAGTCAGAATCCGAGAATCCTGATAGGTCAAAAGTTGAGGTCCTAGGATACCAAATCCCTACATTTAGGGTGCCCTTGATGTATCTAAGTATTCTTTTTGGGCTGCTAAGTGTGTTTCCTTAGCACAGGTTTGGTATATAGCACACATTCCTAGAAAAAGGATATCAGGTCTGCTGGCTGTAAGGTAAAGTAGACTACCAATCATACTTCTATAAAGTTTAAGGTCTACTGGTTTACCATCAGGGTCACTATCTATTTTTACATTTGTGGCCATGGGGGTACTTACGCTTTTAGAGTTATCTATTTTAAATTTCTTTATCAACTCCTTAGCATATTTGGATTGATGGACGTAATTTCCATCCCTAGTTTGCTTAATTTGTAATCCTAAAAAGAAGTTGAGCTCACCAACTAAGCTCATTTTAAATTTGTTTTCCATTATTTTTACAAATTCTTTTAAGAAATTTGAGTTGGTGGATCCAAAAATTATATCGTCAATGTAGATTTGTGCAATAAAGATGTCTTTTTCTAAGGTCTTAATAAAAAGAGTTGAGTCAATTTGTCCTTGTTTAAATTCCTTAGAAATTAGGTAGGTTGATAAACGTTCGTACTAGGCCCTATGTGCTTGTTTTAGTCCATACAGTGCCTTATTGAGTTTGTAAACATGGTCAGGTTTTTCTAAGTCCTCGAAACTGGGGGGTTGTCCTACATAGACTTCTTCTCTAATAAACCCGTTCAAAAAGGCTAACTTTACATCCATTTGGTAGAGTTTAAACCCTTTGTAGGCTGCAAAAGCCAACAACATTCTAATGGACTCAAGTCTGGCTACTGGGGCATAGGTTTCGTCATAGTCTAACCCTTCGACTTGACTGAACCCTTTAGCTACTAAGCGGGCTTTATTTCTAACTATTTCCCCTTGGTCATTTAGCTTGTTCCTAAATACCCACTTAGTGTCAATAATGTATTTGCCCTCAGGTTTAGGTACTAGTTCCCAGACTTGGCTCCTTTCAAATTGGGCTAACTCTTCTTGCATTGCTATGATCCAGTCTGGATCAGGTAAGGCTTCCTCTATAGTCTTAGGTTCAATTTTTGAAATCTGTGCAATCTGACTAAGATTTCTATAGGAAGATCTAGTCCTGACTCCTAAAGTTGGATCACCCACAATTTGATCAGTTGGGTGACTGAGTCTGGGTTTCTTAGTTCTTCTACTACTTGGTTCAGCCTCAGGTCCGGCTGGACGTTACGGTTCAGTATTTGGTTCAACTACTTGGGTTGGTTCAAGTGTTGGTTCAATCGACTCAGTAGTTGGTCCAATAATTAGTTCATTTAGAGGTTCAATTAGTGGTTCAGTAATTTGTTCATTATCTTCATGATCAATATTTGATGAATTTAAATCTGGGTTATTAGATTTTGAGTTAATTTCCTCATCAAATATTAGATTTGTTGTTTCTTCAATTTTGTTAGGTTGTTTATTGTAAACCCTATAGGCCCTACTTGTTGTTGAATATCCTAAGAAGACCCCTGGGGTTGACTTAGACTGGAATTTACCCAGGTAGTCCTTGGTGTTTAGGATATGGACTTTGCATCCAAAGACTCTTAGGTAGTGTAGGTTTGGAAGTCTATGGTAGTATAATTCATAGGGAGTTTTATTATGTCGTTTGTTAATTAGGACCTATTTTGGATATAACAAGTCGTACTAATTGCTTTTGCCCAAAATTGGTTAGCTAGGTTGAATTCATTGAGCATAGTCCTAGCGGCTTCCTGTAGGGTTCTATTTTCCGTTCGACTATCCCATTTTGCTGGGGGGTTCTAGGACATGAAAATTTGTGTATATACCCGTTTATTTTACAAAATTTCTCGAACCGTTGATTCTCAAATTCTCCCCCATAATCACTCCTAAGTCTTTTGATTTTGATATCGTTTTGATTTTCAATTATCTTACAAAAATCAATAAATAGGTTTAGGATTTCATCTTTAGTTTTTAGGAACCTAAACCAAGTAAACCTGGAGTAATCATCGATAATTATTAAGCAGTATCGGT
Source organism: Boesenbergia rotunda (assembly GCA_024364735.1). NCBI lineage: Eukaryota > Viridiplantae > Streptophyta > Magnoliopsida > Zingiberales > Zingiberaceae > Boesenbergia > Boesenbergia rotunda. The sequence continues at coordinate 28,681 of JAGFNQ010003287.1, forward strand.
TTCCGCTTAGTGACTTGGCTCCATGTGAATCAAATAGGTCAAGGTGCAGGAGCTCAAATGTGGTTTGAGTTAGGTCTGATTGAATTTGTTTGTGATTAGACCTGGTTTGTTTACCTTGGTTGCATGATTCGCATATCAAGTTTTCATGGTTCTTAATTTTTGGTATTCCTTTAATTAGGCCAAGTTGGGTGATTTTTGAAACTAATCTTAGATTAGTGTGACCTAATCTTCAATGCCAGAGGTTTGATTCTTCTAACTGAGTTAATAAGCATTGAGGTATTAAGGGTAGGTTTATAATGTAAATATTATTTTTCCTAGTTCCCTTAAGCATTACTTCTAAGTTTTGCAAGTTCCTAATTAGGCAGTTAGAGTTGGTATAGGTAATTACATAGCCAGTATCACACAATTGACTTATACTAAGTAAGTTAAATTTAAAGTTTTCAACCAAAAGTACCCTTTTAATGACAAAATCAAATTTGAGTTCAATGTTACCTGACCCAATGACTTTGAGTGTAGCATTGTTGCCAAATGCTACTGAGCCTAGGTTCTTGAACTTGAGTTTGGTAAATTTCAATTTGTCCCCGGTCATGTGTTTGGAGCACCCGCTATCCAACATCCATTGGTCCAAATCTTTATGTTCCTAGACAAAGAGTTTGTTTATTTGGATCCAATTAGAATTAAGGATAGCCTAAATTAACATTCACGACCTAGTCTATCTCACACAATCTAGAGTTGCCAATCACGTTAGCCTTATGGGTTTTGTGAGACAAGTTTAAATAGAATTAAAGATTTTATTTTGAAAAATCATGATGAATTTCGAAAGGTTGAATAAATTTTGAAAACCATTTTAATTTTATTTTGAAAAAGTGGTTGAGTCTAAGATCAATTGAAATTTGTGTTAGATTTGAATTTGACAAGAAGTAACTTGAATTTGAATTTCAAAAATTGGCTTCCAGGTCTTCGCGAGGCACTAGGCCTTCTTTGGCCGTAACCTTATTGGATCATCTACCCTTTCCTTGACAAAGCCTTTTAGTGAAATTTCATTTCAAAATTACTTTTTGAAAAATTCTGGTCTAATTAGCTTGGGTCTTGGATCGATAGCTTCGGCTAGTTTCACCAGTCTAAACAGACCAAGTAGTGTATACTTGACCTTATTAGAAGAGGCTTCCCTAACGTACTATCATCTCACCTCCACCCAATACTAGGTTTTTCAAATTTCAGTTAATCATTTTAATCCTTAGTCTAACCAGTCCTAGGTCTAAGCATGACAATTTGCAGAAAATAAATAAACAAGCATGCATGCAAATTAAAAAAAAAATTATCTAACTATAAAAATTATTTTTAAGTTGGCTCCCCTGGACTAAAGTCACGATAATGGTTCGGCAAGATGTGAATCTTGTCCTTGGGGATCCAATACTGATTTGGTCCAGTTTGGTTGTTTAAGCATAGTTTGGGTACCCATGCCTGAACTTTGGGTCTAGACTGATTCAGTACAGCATAGTTTGACCTTTGTCTAGCCTTGGTTCGATACCCTAACCCGGATCGATTTAGAACCGACTTCTGTTTTCCAAGGATCATGTCAAGACCCTTGGAACCAGAAGTGAATCGTTCTAAGGCTGCTCTAAGGTCCTTGACTTGAGTTTTCAAGGAGGAGTTCTCTTTCTCAAGTTTTTCAACTTGAGTAGAGGTTCCTTCTTGAACCATTTCAGTCAAGGATCTAGAGTCAGCGTACTCTTTCTCAAGCTTCTCGAAGTTGGAATCTTCGATTCGATGATGCAATCATTATGTTTGGTTTCATCAAGAATGAAGATGAACCCTGTGTCTACAAGAGGGTTGGTGGGAGTACAGTTATCTTCCTAATCTTCTATGTCGATGACATACTCTTCATTGGAAATGATATCCCTTCACTACAGTCTGTGAAGACGTGGCTAGGGAATTATTTCTCAATGAAAGACTTAGGTGAAGCAGCCTATATCCTAGGCATCAAGATCTATAGAGATAGATTTAAGAGATTGCTTGGCTTAAGTCAGAGTACATATATTGACAAGGGGCTTAATCGTTTTGCCATGTGGAATTCCAAGAAGGAAATTCTGCCAATGTCACATGGTGTGAGTCTTTTGAAGACTCAATGTCCCTCTTCTAAGGAGGAGAAAGACCACATGGATCAGATCCCTTATACATCCGCTATAAGGTCTATCATATACGCCATGCTTTTTACTCGTCCAGAAGTCTCGTATGCTTTAAGCATGACGAGCAGATACCAGTCAGATCCAGGTGAATGTCACTGGACAACTATCAAGAATATTCTTAAGTACTTACAAAGGACGAATGAATATTGTTTGATATTTGGAGGCAATGAGGAGGTAGCTGTAAACAATTATAGTGACGCAAGCTTCCAAACCGACATGGATGATTTCAAATCGCAGTCAGGGTATATATTTTGCAGCAGGACACAGTCGCATATTCTATAATAGAGGACGAGTATATTGTTGTGTCTGATGCTGCAAAAGTGATTGTTTGGATCCGGAAGTTCATTACAGAGCTTGGTGTGGTTCCTAGTATAGCAGATCTAATAGACCTCTATTGTGACAATAATGGGGCTATTGCACAGGATAAGGAACCTCGCTCTCATCATCGGACCAAACACATACTATGGCGCTTCCATCTCATTCGAGAGATCATCGATAGAGGAGATATGAGGATATGTAGAGTACCCACTGATGCTATTATCACGGATCTTTGACCAAGACTTTGACACAGAAGAAGTATGATGGTCACACTAGGTCATTGAGTATTAAATATTACACAGGGGCTATTGCACAGGATAAGAACCTCGCTTTCATCAGTGGATCAAACACATACTACGGCGCTGCAAAAGAGGTTGTTTGGATTCAGAAGTTCATTGCAGAGCTTGGTGTGGTTCCTAGTATAGCAGATCCGATAGACCTCTATTGTCAACAATGAGGCTATTACACAGGATAAGGAATCTCGCTCTCATTAGCGGACCAAACACATACTATGACACTTCCATCTCATTCAGGAGATCATCGATAGAGGAGATATGAGGATATGCAGAGTTCCCACTGATGCTATCATCGCGAATCCTTTGACCAAGGCTTTGACACAGAAGAAGTATGATGGTCACACTAGGACATTGAGTATTAGATATTACAGTGATTGACACTAGTGCTAGTGGGAGATTGTTAGTAGGAGCCCTAGAACCAATTATGCGATGATTGACTACGAACCTTTTGTATCATATTCTAGCATTAATAAAGGCATACTTGGTTATTATACTTACTTTATATTTGTGCCAAATAACTAAGTATAATAATGTCCTTATCTACATCATATCTATTGGTTGAATCGATAGTGAGATAATGTAGAGAACACTACACTAAACCATTCCTAGTCAAACATTAATATTCAAGGATAAAATTAATGCATGGAGACTAACATGTAGGTTAATTGATGACTTGAGCTCACAAGTCATGGATATATGATATCAAGTTAACACATGAATATATATTAGAGAATGTGTATTGAATTGACCCGCCATGAGAAAGTTTCATATATTATCATATGAATGTCATAAACTTTCTCATGTGACTATTAGTATGAATAGTCCTTAGACCTGAAGTCACTACGGTTTCCTACATAATGAGTTATGTACTTTGGTATAATCAAACGTCACCCGTAAAAGGGTGGACTATAAAGGTGATCACTGGGTATGTAATGAATTATGCGAAGGGATATGAGTGATGTAGATGGGATCTATCCCTCTCATATGACGGGAGTGATATCTGTGGGTCCCTTGATCGAGTAGGACTATTAAAACGCATAACCATGCTCAAATGAGTCAATATGAGATTAATTTATTTTTTTGACAAAAAGTAAATATATATCATCAAGAAAGATCGACAACCAGCTATGTACCCTGTCGATAGCTATTTATTTCTGACGATATGTCAAATCCGAGCAGATATCGATGGTTATCACATGTGTACTCTCGTAGGTACTATCCTACAAAAGACCACACCGCTCACTCCACTGCCTCCAAGCCATGGTACTCAATTCACCGTTTCAACACAATTGGCATGCCTCGACCTTCGTGCGTTATGTGTCCAAGCTTCTGATGCCAAAACCAAACTGCTTAACTTTTAGTGCTGCGCTACCTGGTCCCTGGCTTGTTGCTCTGATCAGAAAGTAACTCAGCTTGGCGTTTAGGAGATGTGTTAAAGAGATTACAAATGGAATTCAATTTTGAAAAAAATAACCAAATGGATACCTCTTTTTCAGCAGCTGCAATTAATGCTAGTTGAAGTCGATGAGCGAAACAATGTACATAATATGCACATGAACAATCTTTCAAGAAAAGAGCTTATAATCCATTCCAACAACCACACATATTGCTAGCACCATCATATCCTTGTCCCCGTATATTATGGATATGCAAGTCATAACGACCAAGTGCATTAGATATTTCTTTCTTAAGTGTTACAGCAGTTGTATCAGTGACATGTACAATGGCAAAGAACCGTTCTCATAAAAAACCATTAATATTCACAAATCTTAATACGATAGCCATCTGCTCTTTGTTAGATGTATCTCTTGCTTCATCAATTAAAATACAGAATTTTGCATCCCCAATGTCTTTATGAATCTTGGCTCTCACTTGATTTGCAAGAATATTCAATATATCTTTCTGAATATCTGGTGAAGTATACTTTATATTTTTTTGGAGCTTTCTCTAAGACGATATCCCCAATATTCTCATTTATTTTTCCCATACATTTAATCATCTCAATAAAATTACCGTGATTATTAGATGATGGAGATTCATCATGCCCTCCAAATGCGCATACTTGCAAAGTGAGTCATCTAATACTTTCAATAATTGTTGTAAGCCTCAATCTGTTCTTCTGTTTTTCATCTGAAGATTGTGCATTCATCACTTTGTCAATATGACGAGGTATATTCATCAAATTATCAAGATATTCCATAGCATTATTATGTGGTGAAGTATTGTATCATATATGCATCAAAAATGCACATCTATCAACATCATTAACTCGCATCCGATATTTAAATCCATCCGTCGTAAATATAGGATTGAGAGGAGGATGCTTATGATCAAACAAGAAGCATGGAAAATAAAATGCAACATCTTTCGAAGGAGAGTATTCTAACCAAGAAAATTTCTTAAACTAATGACTTTGGAATCGTCAATTTTGACTTTCGAATTTGGTCAATTGATACTCATTCTGAATAGGTTGATATGGCCCCATCTTAATATAAGCTCGTCTAATTTCATCCCTTTGATTAACAGGATATTTTCATATTGGAGTTCGTAATGTCGGATCAGGTTCAAGAGAACTAACATCAAGCTCCATTATAGGAGATTTGTTAGGTTGTTGATCATTAGAATTTGATATATCAATATTGGATGGAGAATGCCCTTGACTTGTCAATGTTTAATCTTTTACTTTAAAAAAAGAATTGATAGTTTTTCTTTTCTTCATTTCCTGAGTTTCCTGTATTAAAATGAATAGATACAAAAATTATCATATCCAATAATGAAGAAATATTCTTTATTGACTAATCTAATACAATATGATACATATGAAGTCATACTTGTTAATATCAAACAAATAATAAAAATGTAACCAATTATATAAATAAAAATAACTAAATTAATTAATAATCTTGTTAATAAATTTAATCAATTTATCAAAAAGAAAATAATTGTAGTTACTCGTACAAAATTAAAAGAAAATAAACCTGCAGCGATGGAATCATAGATATCGTGTGTTATTCGAGAGAAAAGATGTCACGGTTATACTCGTTGAGTCATTGTCGATCACCTGTACATGACATAAATATGAAATATATAAATGAAAAAATTATAAAGATTTTTAAGAAATAGAAAAATTGAAAATCAAAAGAAATTCATCTCAAATACGAATCGATCTAACATCCCAAATATGAATAGATTTGCTCAAATCCAATGAAGAGAAAAAAATAAAATAATCGAAATTAAAATCCTATTTTACCTGTGGCTCAAAGTATTATGGTAAAAGGAAAGATGATGAGAAAGTGATGAGGATTTCAGTGGGGCAACAGAATATGCCCATCATAAAGAGAAAAAGTGCATCGCCTGAGTGGCTTGGTTATGACTCAGGATGAAACTTACTTAGGAGAGAGGTGAGATGTTCTTTGGTATTATGTATAAAAGAAAGAGAAAGAAAGACGAACTGGTTAATCATCTCCTGCGGTAACCTGAAACTGAGTTGATTTCAGAAGTTGGGTGAACCAAGAAGGAAGATGTTGATTGTGATGTTTTGTTATGTTGACTGTGAGTCTGTGACGAGGCAGAAGGAAGTTGGCAGAAGAAAGATGCGTGGGTGGGTAGGGCAGCAGGTGAAAAATAAATTTTTTATTTAATGAAAATTTGCTTGTTGACTTTGGTTTAATTAAATTTTGCAATTAGAAATTGGGCTGAATTCTGTTTCCAATGGGTTATATATATATAATTAAAGTGGGTGGGGCTAGAGCCCACCCAAGCCCAAGGGTGGCTCCGCCCTTGACTGAGGTAATGCTAGTACTCTCAACCAATCCCGTTGTTCACTTTTGGCAAGTAACTAGCCATCAACGAATTTAACTTATCTTTATCGTAACCATTACTATGGACTAGATAGGCCTTTGGTAGGCCTATTCACCATCACAGGCTTTTTGACAAAGCCCCGGCCATCAACGAATTTGACTTGTTTTTACCGTAACAGTTCTTACGGACTAGATAGATCTATGATGGATCTATACACCCTCATAGGTTTTTTGGCAAAACCTCAGCCAATAACGAATTTGACTTTTCTTTATCGTAGCCATTTGCTATGGACTAGATAGATCAATTATAATGGATTTATTCACCTTGCCCTGACCTGCCACAACCACAACAAACAAAGTCCACTTCCATTCCAAACACCCCACACTTGCCACAACAACACAAAGTCCAGTCAACATTTTTTTTTCAAAAAATAGCAATCCAGTCAACATTCATTGCGGTCAACCCTGGTCAAGCCCACGTTTGGCTGACCAGGTCAAATTCTGATCAACCCTTTGGCCCTGGTCAAGCCCAGGCGTAGTCAACCAAGTCAAATCCTGGTTAACTCCGAACAGTGCAGACAAAACCCAACCATCCAGCCAACCTTCTGTACAGTCAACCCTGGTCAAACCCAGGTTTGACTGACCAGGTCCAATCCTGGCTGGTGTCAAAATCCTTCTTGGCCTAGTCAACCACCGAGCCACCTGGTCAACCCCAAGTGTAGTTGACCATGTCAACTCCTAGTTAACTCTTTGAACCAGGTCTAGCCCAGGCATAGTCAACCAGGTCAAATCCTGGTCAACCTCAAACAATTTTTTTTTACACAGCCCCACCCAAACACTCAACTGAACCTCTCATACAAACACTCCCCTCACCCATTTGGGTGATACAACCTCTCACCCCACTCAAGCACTCACTTACCATTCTGTACAAAAGTGTTAAGATGTTATCGTTTCCTAGAGGAGGGGGGGGGGGTGAATAGCTTTCATTCAATTTTCTACCTATAACGTTAGCATACGCAAGCGGAAACAATAATAATCAAATCAAACAAACGCTATCATGTCACCTTTACGTGGTTTGGAGATGACGCTCCTACTCCACGACTGTTTGTAAGGTGGACGATCCCGATCCGTTGGTGGATGACTCCCCGAAAGACCTCCGATTAGCTAGTGTAGCTCCTTGTGGGTGGAGAAACCTCGCCACAATCCGAACAACACTCCTGAGCTCTTAAACTACTAATTGGCCATTAACCAAAGCCAATTTCGTCAAGAACCCTCAGCCAAAATCGAGCCCTTTTAAATAGTGCTCAAGGCTAAGAAGACCTCTACCAGTCGACTGATCCATTACTAGTCGACTGGTCCCACCTAAATTCGATCGTTGCAAGCCTAACGTTCGAATTTCCAGCCACCACCAGTCGACTACCCCATTAGCAGTCGACTGGTCTTTCTGTGGCATATACCAGTCGACTGCCCCAGGGCCAGTCGACTGGTCCACCCCTAAACTCAAGGTTTTCCTTCCCGAGTACAGTTCTCTCACACTTGGACCCTCACGACTGAGCTGACTCATCACCAGCAGCCTCGACCTGTTGACTTCAAGCCTTCTTCGACTTTGGCTCCCATCCCTCAGTTGCGCACACAAGCCCTCGGCATGCCTCTATGTCATCCTTCATGCATGCCTCAAAGTCTGCTTCCCTCGGCTCATCATCCCTGCTATATCCATGGTCCCTCGGATGCGGGCACGAGCCCACGGCTTGCCTCCATGCTATCCTTCACCGTACCCGAAGCCATCCAGCTAAGTCCATGTGTATCCTGCAAACCTACACACTCAAATACACATATCAAATACAAGGGTGAACCTAACTTAAACCCTTTGCCCAAATATCAAAACACATGATCACTCCGGACCATAGATTGCCCCAACAATCTCCCCCTTTTTGATGTTTGGCAAAACGTTTAAGTTAGGAAAAACAAATAGTAAAAACAATGCTAATTGTGGGATCATTTAGAATCGATAGGGGGGGTGAATATCGATCGACAATATTTGAAAAACTAAGAGCAATTACGCAGCAGAAAAATTCAATGGTAACACTATTATTTTTTAATTGGTTCGGAGTTACGGTCGGCTCCTACTCCAAGGTCCACAGTCCTTGACCATTTACGATTGAAGATCGGAGCCATGGGTCATCGTTGGCTGAGGGTTGTCGTTGAAGTTGATCTTGAATACAGAATTAAAAAATACAGCAATTAAAACTTTATACCGACGACCGAAGAAGATTGAAGATCGGAGCCACGGGTCGTCGTTGGCGCTTGAGACTTGAGCACGAAGCGTTTAGAGCAGAGCGTTTGAAAAAAAATCGTTGGAAACAGTTATATTCTGAAGTAAGGGGGTGAACCCCTATTTATACTAAGTCCTTGGGCGCCTGTGTTGAAGGGGACGTCTGGATCGTGGCCTTCCCTACGCGAATCTCCATCCGCAGACTTGGCCAGCGCTTATCCCTTCAACTGGGGCGCCTGAGCTGACTGGGGCGCTAGTATCAACACAGGCGCCTCAGATGCTAGTGTGGAGGCTTGCTTCGAGTTTGCTTGGAAGAACCCTTGTCTAGGGCGCCTGTCACCATACAGGCGCCTGTTCAAATAGGCGTCTAACTCCATTCAGGCGTCTGGGAGCAGAAAACTTCACTCTTTGTTCCTGCAACCGGGGTTAGTTCCAAAACACAAATAATACAATATAAGCTTAAGCACACTTAACAGCTTGAGCTGTCTTGGTTCTGACTTTGGGCTTCCGGAATGGAACCCTAGGTCGAACCGAGGCCTAGTGTTCCTTCCTATGGGGAACGCGTCCTCACCTACTCTTCTCAGGAGAGTTTACCTTTTTGCCAACCGGCTCCTCCGGTTAGACTTTTGCCCAATCCTCTGGATCAGGTCTTCGTGCCCAGTCCTCGACCAGGACTTATTGCCCAATTCCTCGAATCAGGACTTCGTGCCCAATCCGCGACCAGGACTTATTGCCCAACCCTATGTCATGACTTCGGTGCCCAGCCCGCGGCGAGGACTTAGTGCCCAATTCCTAGAATCAGGACTTCATGCTAAGAGTACCTAGGACTTTTCCTGCACACTTGAGTAACATCGTTAGATCACAAGATAACCTTAACTTATGAACCCTTTGCCATTATCAAAACACAATTTTGATCTTGGTACTTCCGGCACCAACAATCTCCCCCTTTTTGATTTATGGCAATCAGGTTCAAAAAGTTAAGTTTAAAGCATTTAAAGCACACGTAACAAGCATGTTTATTTTAAGGGTAAGTATTTATTAAGCTCCCCCTGAAATATAAATTCTCCCCATGAAGCTTTCAATGATATGCAGTTTTCAAAAAAAACTAAGTGTATAAATTTTGACCAAGTGTTTTTCGATACATACCAAAGCATTTGCACACTTACAATGATTTTTCACTCAAAAATTATTGTGCACTTAAAAAACTTTTTGCACTTAGAAGATAATTTTTCACTTAGAAAGATTTGCACAACTAGAATTTTACTTTTAGAAAAATATCCCTTTAAGAAGATTTTGAAAAAACAATTTCACTTTGCAACAAGTTCTACTTGAAAAATTTTCATATAACCAATTTTTGCAAAAAATTTTACTTCAAAAATTTTCACTTAACCATTTTTTGCAAAAAAAAAATTTACTTGTAAAATTTTTTACTTAACCAATTTTTGCAAAAAGTTCTACTTGAAAAAATTTTCACTTAACCAATTTTTGAAAAAAAAAATTTACTTGAAAAATTTAACCAATTTTTGCAAAAAGTTCTACTTGAAAAAATTTTCACTTAACCAATTTTTGCAAAAACTTTTACTTGAAAAATTTTCACTTAACCAATTTTTTCAAAAGTTCTAGTTGAAAACATTTTGTTTAGAAAAAAATTTTGTGCACTTCGAAAAATTTGCTTAAAAAAATGCACTTAAGAAATTTTTGCTAAGAAAAATGTACTTAGAAAAATTTTAATTAAAAAATGCACTTAAGAAATTTTTGCTAAGAAAAATACACTTTGAAAAATTTTGCTTAAAGGAAATGCACTTAAGAAATTTTGCTTAAAAAAATTTATGCCTTTAGTAGAATATATTTTTGAAAACAACATCTGCACTTAAAAGTTCAACTTTACTTTTTGAAAAAAGATAAAAAAATTTTTGAAAATTTGAAAATTTTTACTCTCTTATTTTCTCTCTCCCCCTTTGCCATATATCAAAAAAAAATTATAGAAATCTAATTGCCAATCAATTTTGAATCAGAGTTAGTAAAAAATTTTAAGTACATATTGAACCAACTCTAGTGAATTCAAGCAATAAAACGGACCAAACCAATTAAACTGAACTTGTTCGGGTCCTATCTAACTCAGTTAACTACTTACTAACTGTTATATAATAGTAGTTTTCACTAGGGTTAGTCAAGTTAAGTGATCTGATCAAGTTAACTTGATTGCTGTTCAATTGTATTTATCGCCCCAACTACTCCAGATGCACTGACTTAAAGCATCTTGAGTCAAGACATATACCTAAGCATCTCAACCTAGTCTAGGTTATCAATTAGAGTACCCTAAGGTGCTTGTGAGATGTTGGCTTCTAGATCTATAGGTGCATGCAATTCTAGGGTTAAAGCCTAGGTTAGGCCCATTTGCGTAAAAATCCTAGTTTTAAAGGGGGTATGTTTTGAAAAATCTAAGTCAGAATATAATTTTAAATTTCAAGACTTAATAAAGAAATGATTTTTCAAAAGATATTAAATGCTAATTTTTTAAAAAATATGAAAATATAAAAGATTTTTAAAAATGGAACAATACTATTCTACTAAGCACAACCCTTAAAATATGATTCAAATGTGAAGCAGATAAATAGCCAAAATATGAAGTAAATAAATTAGCAGATAAATAAATTGCCAAGTATGAAACAGATAAATAAGTAGCAATAGTGAAAGTCAACAGGTCAACACAAGGGTCAAACCAAGTCAACAATAAGTCAGCACTACCAAGTAGGGAAAGTCAAATAATCAGGAATACAACCAGATAATCAGGAAAGCCACTCATGTCTAGGAAGATGGGCCAGGGAGCCAAAATGGACTGGGGTGCCACGACCGAAACATAGACATCATCTCATCGTGACGGGCCTGGTTTGCATCACGTTCGGCCCGAAGGGCGTCTATGTACTCGACGTGATAGGCCTGGTTTGCATTGTGTTCGACTTGAAGGGCATCCATGAACTCGACGTGATGGGTCTCCATCTCCTCTCGGAGACTGTGGACCTCCGTCTGTAATAGTGTCAAGCGCTGGTCGGTAGTCGGTGGTGGAGGCTCGCGTAGATGCTCCTCGAAATCTACGACGAGATCGGCTACGTCGACGTCTACCTCGTCATCTTAATTGACCTAGTGTCGAGCCCTTCATCGTCTCCACGATAAAATCCTGGTGGCTGAGATATCTATGCCCGCTAAAGAAAAATTCCTAGCCTCTATCTCATCAAACTCTGTCATAGTAATGACCTCCCCAGCAGTGATGTTGCGGCCATGGTCATGAAGGAGGGAAGTGAGAATGTGACAGTAGGGTGTGTGTACTCGGGAATGGGTGGATATGCTAGACGCATAAATGATCGTCTGGAACATGTGGAGACCAATGTCTATGTCCAGATGGTGGATCATCGTGTAAAGAAGGAAAGTGTGGAAGGGTCGCATAGCTGCAACATCTCGAGTGGTCAATGGAAGAACGTAATGGACTAGGACTCTATAGAGGGCGTAATCCTGAATGCGTAGATCGACGAACTGAAATCTCTGAACCATCGAATCTCTTGCATCTCCGAAAAAATAGGAATAGAGGGTGTCGAACGTGATATGTGAATAGGGGGGATCAAAGGGAAGGTCTGTCGGAGGATAACAGCAAAAAGTGGATTGAGAAGGTCGTAGTCCAAGAAACCGATTAAATAGAGTGGGTGTGATAGTGAGTGGGATGGTCTGTATAGTGGTAATGTAACAAAGGTCATCAAGTTTGACCAAGTTATTATAGAATTCAGCACATAAGGTTGTGTTGACTGAATGGGTACAATATACCAATTTGTGTAGCTGATAAAAGTTAATGACATCTATAGCTGTAGGGCAAGATTGGACAAAGAAATTTCTATTTAAGAAGTTGGTCTTAATGGGCTTATACGTGGTATGTATAGATCGAATAGCGTTGCTAGAGGGGGGTAAATAGTAACTTGTTGAATTTCTCTACAAGATTGTTAGCGCAACGGAAATACAAATAAAATAAACTAACAATAGAGAGCAATGCTAACAAACCGATTTACTTGGTATCCACCCCGGACGGGTGACTAATCCAAGAATCCGTCGGTGGATCACTCCCCGGATAACTTCCGGCTAGCCCTCATCGCTCCTTGTGGGTGGAGAAACCTCGCCACAATCGGTTTGACAATATCTGGGCACAAAAGACTACTAACTCACTTTACCCAAGCGAGTTTTGTCAAGAAAGAAAGTAGGAAACGAGTTCCTTTAAATAGGGCTCGAATATGAAACATCCGCTACCAGTCGACTGCCAAAATGGCAGTCGCCTGGTCCCACTCAGATTCGATCGTTACCGTACAACGTTCGAGTCTACCAGCCCGTTCTAGTTGACACCAGTCGACTGCCAACAGGCCAGTCGACTGATACACACCTAAGCCTAGGGTTACACTCCCCGAGTACATGTCACTCCGCACTCGAACCCTCTCAACTTAGACCCTGAGTACAATGACTCATACTTGGACCCTCACAACCCGGTTGACTCTTCAATCAGCAGTCTCGACTATTGCCTTCATGCCCTCTTCATCTTTGGCCCTAGTCCATCGGATGCGCACGCAAGCCTCCAGCTTGCCTCCATGCCACCCTTCACGTACGCCTCGAAGTCCGCATCCCTCGGCTCATCGTCTCTGCTATCCACGGTCCCTCAGATATGAACGCAAGCCTCTAGCTTGCCTCCATGCCATCTTTCACTTGAAGACATCAACCAAGTCCATGTGTACCTGTACACCTGCACACTCATATACACATATTAGTCCAACAACACATCCTAACTTAACCAAATTGACCACACACATCAAATCCTCATGATCCTCCAGATCATCTCAGGGTCGATTGCCTCAACAATCTCCCCCTTTTTGATGTGTGGCAATATGTTAAGTTAGGTAAATATTGTTGGGGCAATCGGCCCTGAGATGATCTGGAGGATTATGATATTTTGATGTATGGGAAATATAGATAAGTTAGGATGTGTGTTGTTCTCATATATGTACATAAGTGTGCAGGTGTACAGGTACACATGGACTTGGTTGATGTCTTCAGGTGAAGGATGACATGGAGGCAAGCTGGAGGCTTACGTGCATCCGAGGGACCGTTGGATAGCAGAGATGATGAGCCGAGGGACGCGGACTTCGAGGCGTACGTGAAGAGTGGCATGGAGGCAAGCTGGAGGTTTGCGTGTGCATCCGAGGGACGAGGGCCAAAGATGAAGAGGGCGTGAAGGCAACAGTCAAGACTGCTGGTGAAGAGTCAACTGAGTTGTGAGGGTCTGAGTATGAGTGTTTGTACTCAGGGGCTAAGCCAGGAGGGTTTGAGTGCGGAGCGACTTGTACTCAGAAGTGAAACCCTAGGCTTAGGTGTGTACCAGTCGACTGGCCCATGGGCAGTCGACTGGTATAGGCTGAAACAGGCTGGCAGATTCGAACGTTGTAATGTAACGGTCGAATCTGAGTGGGACCAGTCGACTGCCCCAGGGGCAGTCGACTGGTAGCGACTATTTCAGATTCGAGCCCTATTTAAAGGGGCTCATTTCCTACTAGCTCGCTTGACGAAACTCGCTTGGGTAAAGTGAGTTAGTAGTCTATTGTGATCAGAGAGCGTCCGAAGTGTTGTGGCGAGGTTTCTCCACCCACAAGGAGCGACAGATCTAGCCGGAGGTTATCCGGGGGTTGATCCACCGATGATTCTTGGATTAGTCACCCGTCCGGGGTGGATACCAAGTAAATCAGGTTGTTAGCATTGTTTATTTTACTTTGCATATTATTGTTTCCGCTGCGCTAACGACTTTGTAGAGAAACGAACGACAAAGTGTTATTCACCCCCCCTCTAGCACACCGAAAACGATCCATCAGTTGGTATCAGAGCAAAGGACCGCTCTTGATCGGACTAACCGCCGAGGGAGCACACGCTAGAGGAAGAGAACGATGGAAGACAAACTTGGGGAAGATATAAACTCACCACCACCATACGAGCATGAAAATTTTGAGTATTGGAAAGCTAGAATGAAGATGTGGCTCGGCATGGATTGGGAGTGCGTAATGGTGATAGAAGAACCATTTGAGACCCCTAAGGACAAGCATGGAAAGAAGCTCCGGCCTAGGTATTGGACCAAGGAGCAACAAGAACAAGCAAGGGCCAATGAGAAGGTAATCAATATTTTGGTTAATATTTTGCCTACTAATATTTTGGGTGATGTAGGGAATTATAAAAATGCATATGAGTTGTGGAATAAATTGGAAAAGTGTCGTAAGAACCCTACGCAAACTCAAGGAGTAGAGGAGCCCGAAGAAATAAGCTCAAGTGTCCAAAAAGATCAAAGGGAAAAAGAATTATCAACATTATCAAGTAAAGTGGAGGAATCGAGTGAAAAAGGATTCACCTCATCCAAAGAAGAGGAAGAAGTATCAACATCAAGGGTTGAGGGGGAGGAGAGACCCTCATCCCCACAAGAGCAAGAAAAGACTTCCACCTCCACCAAAGCTAAATCAAAAGAACATATCATATGCTTTGGTTGCAACAAAAAGGGGCACTATAAGGATAAGTGTCCACTAGGTAGAAAGGAGGTAATTCCTAAGCCCAAATCTATTTATTTAAATTCTAATATAGGTTGTAGGAATGAGAAAGCTCAAAAGGAGAAAAGAAGGCAAATTAGGTGTTTCACATGCGGGGAGCTAGGGCACTACCATACAAAGTGTCCAAGGAGTAAGGAGCTCAAGAAGAAGGAGCATCTAAGGAAATGGGAGAAAAAGGAAAAGGAAGAGAGGAGCTCATATCAAGGGGGAGCTACAAGGGTAAGGGAGGTAATTCCTAACTCAATTTATGCTCAAAATGCTTGTATGAATGATAAAGTTGAGAACAATTGCATGCCCATGCGTATTTTTGGTTTTAAATATTATGATAAGAATAGAAACAATTTTGCATGTCAAAACACCAAAAATTCTATGATGCATGATAAATCTAGGAACTCTAGGAATAAGGACCAAGGTATAAACTCTAAGAAAGGGAGAAATATGCCTAGAAAAATAGGTAGACTTAGAAATGATCAAAGTAGGTCTAGTGATCCTAAGGTTAGGAAGTTAGAAAAAGAAAATCAAGTTTTAAGAGAAAAACTTGATAAGTTAGAAAGAAACCTAGGTAGAGGCATTCAAGGGTCCAAGAGATTGAACATGATATCAAAGGACCAAAATCATAGGAATGGTAGGCCAGGCTTAGGATACCACCCTATGAGAGCTAATATTGATAAAATATCATATTCAAGGATGGCGTATAACTATGGTAGGAAAAAAGTCAAAAATGGCAAGGAAAAGTCATTTAAAGGAAAAGAAAAGAAATTGACCAAGAAAAAGGTCTATAGGGTTAAGAGAGTGAGAGTGGAAGGTCAAGAAGCACCGGAGGTGCACCGGTGTGGTCTTGCCTTTGTAGAAGAGTTGCCTAGGGAGGTTATTAGGGCTAGGAGCTCAAGAGAAAGCTCTGGAAGCTAAAATGGGTTCCATGGTCAATGGATCTTAGGTGGTTTCCTTCTAGGAGATTGAAGAGGACTATAGGGTGTGCCAAGAGGTTCAAAAGGCTAAGGTTGGTCTTAATCCTAGAGAATTGGTACACTAAAGGGAGAGTTATGGAGTAAAAGGTGAAATTGGAACTTTAATTGAAAAAAATTGGTTCTAATGCCTAACTACCTTATAACTTGATGCTATGAATGGATTATGAGTGGGTATGGGAAGGAGCATCTAGGTAAGGTCAAAATTAGAACTTTTGGAAAAGGTTTCATGATACATTTTGGAGAAATTTGAAGTTTGTGCCAATCTTGTTATTCAGAATAATTTTGACTGAAATTAAAATTTTCCTAGGTCAATATAGGATCCACAAATCTCCCCACAAGAATTCATAATTTTTGGGAATTTGTGGAATTAGTTAGACATTTCTGAAATTTGGATTGAAAATCTGAAAAATAGAAAATCAGATACCAGTCGACTGGCTAGAGGCTAGTCGACTGGTAAAACCCACAGAATGTAATTACACTTTAGCCCAGTCGACTGCCCCAGGGGCAGTCGACTGGTACGCGGGATTTATAAAAGGAAAGGGCGCGCCGGGGGAAGCCAAACTCTAGGATTTTGGCGACTTTCCCAGCTTTCATCTCCTCTCCCAGGTTCCTTCTTCTTCCTTAGGCCCTTCCAAGCCCTAAAATCAGTCTCTAAGTCATCCCCTAACCCCGATCTACCTCTAGGGTTTGTTTAAACCTCTCTTCTTCAAGTCGTACTCTCAAAATCAAGTCATCATGAGGAGAATGAAAAGGTATTGCGTTTTAAGGTTTATTTTTCTCGGTTAAACCATGTTTTGGCACTAATATGATATTTTTGTGCGTGTTCTTTGATGTTTTTTCTTTTTGGGGGGGTTGTCTTGACATGCATGGGTGTGTATGGTTTTTAGGATGGCCTCTAAGAGATCTAGGGGTGAGGGATCATCCCGACAAAGTCAGGAAGAGTCTAGGTTTAGGTCCCTGGAATGTAAGAAACGATTTGACGAAAATGAGTTCACCGTAATGAGTTGCCGATACCTAAACAAGGTCTTCTTTCAAGAGAAGTCACCTCAACTAACTGAAATGATCACTCATTTTCAACTGGATAGGCTGGTCTACTGCCAGCATGACATAGATGTTGACTTGTGTACGGAGTTTTACGCAAATTTGACTTGCATTGACTCCGATAGTAATTTGTATGAGTCTCGAGTTGCTGGTATCCCTATCCCCTTCTCAGTCATGGTTCTAGCTGAGTTTCTACAGTGTAAAGGGTCCAATAATGCATCTGTTTACTTTCCCACTGTTGTTGAACCATTAGAGTTTCCTGGCGTCACCATTGATCAGATACATATGCATTATTTCAGAAGACATAGGAATGACTCGGAGCGTCTTTTTGATGCTAAACCCATGAGACCGTTTAGCCATGTCTTGTATAAGGTCGTCATCGAGTGCATTTTGCCTATTGTCACCAAGGGGAGGTCCAAGATCAGACTCCCACATTTGGTGATGATGTATGCTTTGGAGAGGAGGTTGGACATTGATGTCTCCCTACAGGTCTTTAGTGTCATTTGTCATTCTTCCCATAGTGTTAATGGGAAGATATATATGCCCTTCTGCCACATCCTGACCGAGTTTTTCCATTTACATTTTGGCATCCGTGTGGGTAGTGGTCAGGTTAGGCACCTGTCAAAGGACTATGATCAGATTGGCACACGCCAACTGTCCTTGGCAGGTATTGAGTGTAGACAGGGACATTTATTTGGAGGGAGCGCCCGGAGGCCGCTGACGCAAATGAGGAGCCCGCCGAGCTGGTCACACGTGCAGAGTTCACCCAGCTTCGATCAGACATCCACGAGCTCCGTGAGGATGTTCACACCATCCAGGGGGTGTCCAGAGCCTCCAGCAGAGCCAAACAGCGACTCAGAGGGAGGTGCACGGCTTCACAGAGTTTTGCCAGGGATTCATGACCAGATAGGAGGACATGTATGAGATGATGGAGGACATGTATGAGATGATGCAGCAGTGGCATCTAGCGTATTAGGGTCCTCCTCCTCCTCCTCCAGGCGACGAGATGTAGCCAGTTTGACTTGGTGGTTCCAGTGTTGAGAGTGGTATCATTAGTTGATGTATCATACCTCTCAAACACCTTCTATTTTGATGATTGTATTTATTTGGATGACTTTCGGCTTTTTGGCGCTAGGTACTCTTGTGATGTTTATCTCCTGACAGATTTTATGACTCCATGTATTATACACTTCTCGTTATGTTAGCTTATTAAGATCTTGTCTTATTTTGATAGTTGATTAAGTGCTAATATATTGCTGAAACACTTTGGTTTGAATAATACTTTTTATATGTGTTCATGATATGATTTGGAAATTTTATATTGTTATATCATCTAACATGGTTTGGTTGGAAATCAAATAATGGTGTTATGTATAAAAGGGATGATCATCTAGACTCAAGAGAAAATGAGGGGGAGGTTTTGTCAAAATAGAAATAATTATATGAAAAAGGAAAGTTTGGGAAATCATTTTAAATGTCAAATGGAGTTGACAGAAAGTGAAAAATATAGGATCCATGATTAGAATTCAATGTTGATACAAAGTTGGCATTATTTGAGAATTTTTGAGATTGTACCAAAAGTCAAGCACAGTTGATGTTTTTCATGAACCAAATTTTTCTAGGGTAGGGAATACCTTAACAATCGTGCTTGCAAAGTTTCACATTTTTCCGGATTTTCTGAAATTTTTTATGTGTTTCTGAATTTCGACTGAAAATTCTGAAATTGGCGTATCAGTCAACTGCCCTAGGGGCAGTCGACTGGTAGTGTGGGCAGATTGTGGATGTGTGATTTCTGAAGGGTTTTTTAGAAATCTGGTTAAGTTCTATTTGGCACCTAGGGTAGAGTTGCTTGAGGCAATCTTTTGATGGTGTCAAAGGGGGAGAACTTGGGTGTTAAGTTAGGTTTGGGTTGAAACTTAACTTTGATACTGTGGAATTCAGTTTTGGGAAAACTTAACTTTGGAATTAGCAATAAGAATTGAAATTTGGGAGAAAGCATAGGTTAAGGGGAGGTTGCCTCTTGTGTATTATGCTTAAATTTTTCAATTGCTTTTGCTATTATCATTGCTATATGTTTACCTAACTTAACATGTTGTCACACATCAAAAAGGGGGAGATTGCTGGGGCAATCGACCCTGAGATGATCTGGAGGATCATGATATTTTGATGTATGGGCAATATGGTTAAGTTAGGATGTGTGATGTTCTCATATATGTACATGAGTGTGCAGGTGTACAGGTACACATGGACTTGGTTGATGTCTTCAGGTGAAGGATGGCATGGAGGCAAGCTGGAGGCTTGTATGCACATCCGAGGGACCGTTGGATAGCAGAGATGATGAGCCGAGGGATGCGGACTTCGAGGCATACGTGAAGGGTGACATGGAGGTAAGCTGGAGGTTTACGTGTACATCCGAGGGACGAGGGCCAATGATGAAGAGGGCGTGAAAGCAACAGTCAAGACTGCTGGTGAAGAGTCAACTGAGTTGTGAGGGTCTGAGTATGAGTGTTTGTACTCAGGTGCTATGCCAGGAGGGTTTGAGTGCGGAGCGACTTGTACTCAGGAGTGAAACCCTAGGCTTAGGTGTGTACCAGTCGACTAGCCCATGGGCAGTCGATTGGTATATACTGAAACAGGCTGGCAGATTCGAACGTTATGATGTAACGGTCGAATCTGAGTGAGATCAGTCGACTGCCCCAGGAGCAGTCGACTGGTAGCGACTGTTTCAGATTCGAGCCCTATTTAAAGGGGCTCGTTTCCTACTAGTTTGTTCGACGAAACTCGGTTGGGTAAAGTGAGTTAGTAGTCTATTGTGATCAGAGAGCGTCCAAAGTGTTGTGGTGAGGTTTCTCCACCCACAAGGAGCGACAGATCTAGCCGGAGGTTATCCGGCCGTTGATCCACCGACGGATTCTTGGATTAGTCATCCGTCCGGGGTGGATACCAAGTAAATCAGGTTGTTAGCATTGTTTATTTTACTTTGCATATTATTGTTTCCGTTGCGCTAACGACTTTATAGAGAAACGAACGACAAAGTGCTATTCACCCTCCTCTAGCACACCGAAAACGATCCATCAAATATATGGTAACAACAGTAATGGAAATAACCATAGCAATTGAAAATCAAAGCATATCAAACAAGAGGCAACCTCCCCCTTAACTTATGCTTTCTCCCAATTTTCAATCCTCATGCTACTACCAAGTTAAGTTTTCCCAACTTAACTCCGAAGTTTCACAACCCACACCAAGTTAAGTTTCAACCCAAACCTAAGTTCACACTCAAGTTCTCCCCCTTTGACACCATCAAAAAGATTGCCCCAAGCAACCCTACCCCTGGTGCCAAATAGAACTCAACCAGATTTCTGAAAAACCGTTCAGAAATCACAAACTCACATTCTGTTCACACTCCCAATCGACTGCGATCCTACCAGTCGACTGATACGCAAGTTTCAGAATTTCCAATCGAAATTCAAAAACGCGTATAAAATTCCAAAAAATCCGAAAAAATGGAAAATTTTGCAAGCACGTTTGTTAGAGTATTTCCTACCCTAGAAAAATATAGTTTCGTGAAAAACATCAGTCGTGATTGATTTTTGGTACAAACTCAAAATTCCTCAACTATTGTCATTTATGTATCAACTTTCAAACCTATATATGATTTCTTAGGTTTGCCAGTTCCAATGACCTTAGTATTTCATATAAAATGGTTCTCAAACCTCCCCTTTTCATATAGATATTTTCATTTTAACAAAAACTCCCCCTCTTTATCTCTTAACTCTAGATGATCATGAAACATTTATTCCCATATCCTTATTTATAGGAATCTTTTTCATCCAATACAATCAGTGAATTTAGGCATAACACTTTATATGAACTTTCAAGATACATCATGAAAACATAGATAAAGATCTTAACCCAAAACATATAGCATATCATTAACACAATTTGTTGTCAAACAAAACTTAAATCATGTATCTTAGTAGAAAACCAATAATGCAAGCCAAAATCACACATGACATAGAAATACATAATAAAGCATGACATAAATGTATCATACATAAAACACAAGGGCAGTCATGAAATAAAAGCCTGAAAGAGTAGCAAGGGCTAAAGCCCTGAAGTCATCCAAATGATACATTTTCAGAATAAAAAATGTTTGAGAGATATAAAATACAACAAAAATAGGCACTCTCAACACTAGACTGCTCCAAATGTTGTGCCATCTCGTCAGATCATGTCGTCGTCACCGCCTGGAAGAGGAGGAGGAGAAGGCTGATAAGAGAGATGCATCTGCCGCAGCATCTCGTATATCTCGTCCTGTCGACCCCGGATCCCTCGGACCTCCCCCTGAATAATCTCCTGGAATCCCAGGTGATGCTGCTGAAAGCTCTAGAGATCCTCCCGGATACCGTGCACGTCCTCCTGGATCCCGTGGACATCAGATCGGAGCTGAGTAAACTCCGCACGTGTAACCATCTCACCAGGCTCCTCATCTGAGCTGGACGACTCTGGAGGCTCCCTCCAGACAAATGCCCCCTGACGACTCTCAATGCCTGCCAAGGATAACTGACGTATACCTATCTGGTCATAATGCTTGGACAGGTGCCTGACCTGACCACTAGTGACAGTGTGACACGAATACCAAAACGCAACTGAAAAAACTCGGTTAGAACATGGTAGAATGGCATGTATATGTTTCCATTCACACTTTGGGAAAAATGGCAAATGGAGGTAAATACATGAAGGGAGACATCTATATCCAACCTCCGCTCAAGGACATACATCATCACTAGGTGAGGCAATCAGATCCTTGCTCTTCCCTTAGTGACGATGGGAAGAAGACACTTTACAACAATTTTGTACAAAACATGACTGAATGGACTCATGGGTTTCGCATCAAAAGTGTGCTCAGACTCATGCCTATGTCTTCTAAAGTAATGTAAATGAATCTGATCGATGGTCACATCCGAAAACTCAAGCAGCTCAACAACATTGGGAAAATAAGTATTTGCATTATTTGAAGCCCGATACTCTAAAAAACTAGACAAAACAATGGTTGAGAAAGGGATGGTGACACCGGCCACTCTAGACTCATAAAGATTATTCTCCGAGTCAATACAAGTCAAGTTGGCATAGAATTTCTTGCATAAGTCAATATTAACATCATGTTGACAATATACTAACTGTTCTATACCAAAATGAGTGACCATCTCAATGATTTGAGGTGCCTTCTCTTGATAGTAGGCTTTATTTAAGTACCTACAATGCATTAGGACAAATTCGTTCTCCTCAAATCTGTTTTTACATTCTAAAGTCTTAAATCTGGACTCTTCTGGGACTTGCTGACCTTGACGGGATGAACTTTCACCCCTTGGTCTCTTAGACATAGCCCTAAATACCAAATACATGCATGCATGCCAAGAAACCCCCCCCCCCCCAAAAGGAAAAATAACAAAGAAAACATGCATAAAATATCACATTAGTTCCAAAATAAGGTTTAAATGAAGAACTAAACTTAAATCATGATACCTTTTCGCTAATCTTTTCATGATGTTGATTTTTGAGAGATTGACTTGAAGAGGGGAGTTTTATCAAACCCTAGGGGTAGATCGGGGTTAGAGGAGGGCTTAGAGAGAGGTTTTAGGGCTAGGGAGAAGCTTAGGACGCAAGGAGAACTCGGAAGAGGAAGGAGTCGTCGGGGTGGCACGCCAAAACCCTAGGTTTTGGCTGCCCCCCCCCCCCCCCCCGCGCCCTTTTTCTTTTATAGAATTCGCGTCCCAGTCGACTGGCCCCAGGGAAGTTAATTGGGAAAACTCACATAATGTATTTACAGTCGGGACCAGTCGACTATCTCTGAGCCAGTCGACTGATACCTGACATCCTAGTTTTTTAGTCGATTTTTCAAAAAAGCATAACTAATTCCACAAATCTCCAAAAAATCTGAAATTTCGTGGAGAGGTTTGTGGAGCCTATGTATATTTGGGAAAAATATAACTTCAATCAAAATTACCCAAAATCCAAGGTTGATACAAAATTCAAACTTGTCCAAATTTAGTCATTTGACCTTAACTTAAAGTTCCAATTTGGACCTCCTCTTGATGCTTCTTCCAATACTTACTCATAATACACTAATAGCATCAAGTTATATGGTATTTTCAGATTAAACCCAATTTCTTTCAATTATAACTCTATTTTCAATCTTTTTCTCTAATACTCTCCCTTTAGTGTGCCAATTCTCTTAGGATTAAGGCTAACCTTAGCCTTTTAACCTCATCGACACACTTCCTAGTCCCTCTAGTCTCTTGGAAGGAACCCACCTGAGATCCATTGACCATGGATCTCATTTTGGCTTCTAGAGCTTTCCCTTGAGCTTTTAGCCCTAGTTACCTCCCTAGATAACTCATCTACAAATGCAAGACCACACCGGTGCTTCTTGTCCTTCTACTATTACTCTCTTGACCCTATAGACTTTTTTCTTGGTCAATTCCTTTTCTTTTCCTTTAAATGACTTTTCTTTGCCATTTTTGACCTTTTCCTTACCATACTCATAGGGCATCCTCGAATATGGTATTTTATCAACATTTGCCCTCTTAGGATGATATCCTAAACCCGGCCTACCATTCCTAAGAGGTTGATCTTTTTGCATCATGCTTGACCTCTTGGACCCCCTAATGAGTCTATCTAGGTTTTTCTCCAATTTATCAAGTTTTGCTTTCAAAACTTGGTTTTCCTTTTCCAAACTCCTAGCCTTAGGATCATTTGACCTAACTAGATCATTTCTAGTCCTACCCATTTTTCTAGACATATGCCCCCCTTTTTTAGGGTTTATGCCTTGGTCCTTAGTCCTAGACTTCCTAGGTTTATCATGAAACATAGAATTTTGAATATTTTGGCATGCAACATTGATTTTATTCCTATCATGATATTTAAAACCAAAATTGCATCTAGGCAAACAATCATTTACATTTCTAGCATTCATGAAAGAGTTTTGAACATAAGTAAAATTAGAGATTACCTCCCTTACCCTTGGAGCTCCCCCTTGATGTGAGCTCATTTTCCTTTCTTCTTTTTCTCATCTTCTAAGGTGCTCCATCTTTTTCAACTCTCCTTTCCTTGGACATTTTGTATGGTAATGCCCTAGCTTCCCGCATGTGAAGCACCTAATATGCTTCTTTTCTTTCCCTACAATTCTCATTAGGTTTAAATCGAATGGACCCGAGTTTAAGGATTACCTTCTTCTTACCTATTGGACACTTGTCCTTGTAGTGTCCCCTTTGATTGCATCCAAACCATAGAATGTGTTCTTTTGATTTGTCATTGGTGAATGTTAGAACTTGTTCTTGTTCTTGTACGGATGAAAGTCTCTCCTCCCCCTCAACCCTTGACATTGATACTTCTTTCTCTTCGGATGAGGTGGATGCTTCCTCTTGATCTTCTTGGTCACTAAAAATTCTTTCTCTGACATCTTCCACTTTTTGAATTGGTGTAGGGTTCTCATGATATTCTTTCACTTTATTCCATAATTCATATGCATTTTGGTACGCCCCTACACCACTTAAAATATTGTTAGGCAAAATATTAGATAATACACTAATTACCTTCTCGTTTGCCCTAGAATAATATTGTTGCTCTTGAGTCCAGTATCTAGGGTGAAGCTTCTTTCTGTGCTTGTCCTTTGGAACTTCGAATGGCTCGTTTATCATCATCAAGCACTCCCACTCCATGCCGAACCACGTTTCCATTCTTGCTTTCCAATAGCTGAAATCCTCATGGTCGTAGGTTGACGGAGTGTTGATGTCGTCCCCACATTTATCTTCCATTTTCTTTTCCTCTAGCGGGTGCTCCCTCGGTGGTTAGTCCGATCGAGAGTGGTCCTTCGCTCTAATATCAATTGATAGATCGAATAGCGTTGCTAGAGGGGGTGAATAGCAACTTGTCAAATTTCTCTACAAGATTGTTAGCGCAGCAGAAATACAAATAAAGTAAACTAACAATAGAGAACAATGCTAACAAATCGATTTACTTGGTATCCACCCCGGACGGGTGACTAATCCAAGAATCCGTCGGTGGATCACTCCCCGGATAACTTCCGGCTAGCCCTCGTCGCTCCTTGTGGGTGGAGAAACCTTGCCATAATCTCTTTAACAATATCTGGGCACAAAAGACTACTAACTAACTTTACCCAAGCGAGTTTCGTCAAAAAAGAAAGTAGGAAACGAGCCTCTTTAAATAGGGCTCGAATATGAAACAGCCGCTACCAGTCGACTGCCAAAATGGCAGTCGCCTGGTCCCACTCAGATTCGACCGTTACCATACAACATTCGAATCTGCCAGCCTGTTCCAGTTGACACCAGCCGACTGCCAACAGGCTAGTCGACTGGTACACACCTAAGCCTAGGGTTACACTCCCCAAGTACATGTCACTCCGCACTCGAACCCTCTCAACATAGACCCTGAGTACAACGACTCACACTTGGACCCTCACAACCCGGTTGACTCTTCAATCAGCAGTCTCGACTATTGCCTTCACGCCCTCTTCATCTTTGGCCCTCGTCCCTCAGATGCCCACGCAAGCCTCCAACTTGCCTCCATGCCACCCTTCACGTACGCCTTGAAGTCTGCATCCCTCGGCTTATCGTCTCTGCTATCCACGGTCCCTCGGATATGCACGCAAGCCTCCAGCTTGCCTCCATGTCATCCTTCACCTGAAGACATCAACCAAGTCCATGTGTACCTATACACCTGCACATTCATGTACACATATTAGTCCAACAACACATCATAACTTAACCAAATTAGCCACACACATCAAAACCATATGATCCTCCAGATCATCTCAGGGTTGATTGCTTCAACAGTATGTGTGAATTTATTGAAGAGGGCTAAGGTGGGGAACCTAGGGTCTGGGCTAGGCTCGACCCCGGGGTTGGTTTGCGTAACTCGGCGTTTACTAAACAAGTAAAAAAAATTATGCATTTATTTACTGAAATTAAAAAAATTCAACCGTAAATGCAAAATTAAATCATACTGGGGCGGCATTATGAATCTGGAGTGATCGAGAGAGAGTGACTAGCTCTAGGGCGCCTTAGAAAGGAGAGAAATATGAGGGGAGCTCGGTTTGGTGTGGTGAATGAGCTTGTGGTGAAGTGTTTACAAAGGGGTTAACGGGTGCCCGTGAGGGATCTTGGGCTCCTGTGACAGAGTTGAGGCGCCAGAGAGCTTCTCGGGCTCCTGAGTCAGGGTGGTCAGCCTTTTGGCAGGTTTGACTTGTTGGGTATGGCTTGGCGGGTTTCCTAAGCGAATATTCGGTCGATCCGAGAGACCTCTCCACGTCTACGAATTAAAAATTAATCCGAGTGGAGACCCGTCTCCCATCGACCGTCTCGTGCCGTATCGAACGATCCAAATCACAACTCGGCCAATTACCAAAATCGGCCTTGTGATTTGGTTGATCATTCGACCGAGGAAAAGGCGACAAGTTGATCGCCGACTTTTGTGTTTATGGTCGGGGTCCATTTAAATAATTATTAACTATGATTCGCAATCAAAATAATTAAATAACAAACATAAAATGATGAGGCAAATAAATAAGGCACAAGTAAGAACGAACGGAGTCAAGGAAGAATATACCTTCCGTTACCTTACGATCTTCTACCGTATGACCCTTCCCTCTTCGACGTTGTGTGGGTGACGATCTATCAAGACCGGTGGTCACCAAGTCGATCCCTTCTCCTTGCGCCAACCAATCCCCAACCAAAAGGATGTCGTCGGCTGCTTCTAAGAAGAAGATAATCCAAAACACAAACCCTAGGCTGATTTTCTTCCTTTGAGAAAAATTGCGTAAATAATTTTTCTCCCTTGAGAAAAATCGCTGCTCCCTCTCAATCTCAAGCAATTTTCTTCCCTCGAGAAAAGTTGTGTGTGCAACCTCTCTTCCTTCGAGAAAATTGTACGAGCAATTCAAGATCACGCAATTCTCTTCCCTTGAGAAAAGTTACGTGTGTAACTTTTCTTCCTTTGAGAAACTCAAAGGAAACTCGCGTGTTCTGAAGCTGAGAACCTGCTGCCACCTTGCTGTCCACTCCACGGAGAAGCAGAGGACCTGCTGCTGCTGCCTTACTGTCCACTCCACAAAGGAAGCAAATTCTTCCACGGGAGAAGCAAGGAAGCCTGCTGCTGCCGCCTTGCTGTCCACTCCTCAAAGGAAGCCAAATCTTCCACGGGAGAAACAAGGACGCATGCTGCTATCCACTGGAGAAGCATGGGAATTTGCTGCTGCCCCCTTCCACTTTCTCCACCGGCTGCGGAAGAATCCAATGGGTGGAAACTCAAGTTGTGTGATCCTCTTGGTTTCTCCAAGTCGGCGCCTTTTATTTTCTCCAAGTGCCGTAGCCCACTTTGCAACCAAAGTGGCTTTGGTCGGAGAAGGCAACTTGGTTGCCGTGCTCTGCATGGAGAAAAAAATTCTCCATGCAGAGGTAGGCGCCGCACACTGTGAGGGAGGGTGAGAGAGAGAGAGAGAGAGAGAGAGAGAGAGAGAGGGGAGACTAGGGTTTTCTTATGTTCTCTTTGGATTAATTTTTCCAAAAGAAAAATTCACTTGGTTTCATGCCACATGGGGGTATATATAGGGCTAAGGTAGGGATCATGAGGAGGAGTTAGATATTGGCCTGCTAATGGACCCAGTCCATTAATGAGGATCCATTCCACTAAAGGACCCCTATTGAATTACCTCACCAACCCCCATATTTACATATGAGCTCCACTTATTACGAGTCGTTCATCCCCCCGTGTTTAAGATCTCGAATGTCCGTTGATTAATTAAATTACTGACAATTTAAATTAATTAACCTCTGGGTCCTTGACTAGTACCACTCAACCTTATCATCGTGCCGGATCAAATCCACCTGCAGGGTTTAGCACAATGAACCTTTTGAGCTCATCAAGGGGCATCATCATCCTGACTCACCAGGACACGGATTCCGTCAATAATCATCGGCACATCATATTATTAATATTATTTCCCAACTTACCGGCCCTATCGATCTAACAGAATAGATCTCACCCATTGGTAAATCAAAGAAATAATATTTAATAATATATGCTCGATATTATTTCGGGATTAAGGGATCGTACTCCATAATAAAATCTTGAGGTCCTATCCAATTATCAAGTCAGTACAAATTGGATAACCTTGGGTTTCGGTCCTGCTCAATGTACACACAGCACACTAGTGTAATTCTATGGTCAAGACCAACCACACTCAATTACACTACAACCATCCCGATGGGTTGTCCAATTCTATCTCGGTTGTGGGCCTCTTATTTATACTAAGCAAGAAACTAATAACACGATCTTCCGTGTGACACCATACATCATGTTATCTACAATGCAAAGTAATGAGACTTCATGTATGTACTATTATAAACAAACACCTAGTATAGTCGTGATTCTCTTTTCATAATAAAGATGTTCATATAATAAAAGTCATGTCTTTCAGTATACACATCTTACATGATTGTCTTGAAGTCCGAAAAAGTAAGGGGCGTCCGTAAGGTCTCGGGTGCCCGTGTTGACCAGGTTTGACCATGTTGACCAAGTTTGACTAATCACTAATTGACCCGATCAAGTCCTAGATTTTAGTACAATTTTATTCAAGGCTTAGTTTGATGAGTTATATTTGAAAAAATGTTGAATAAATTTTAGAAAACATGTTGAATTAATTTTAGAAAAAATGTTGAATTAATTTTTTGAAAAATGTTGAATTAGTTTTAGAAAAATGTTGAATTAATTTTTTTTTAAATGTTAAAAAATGAATTAATTTTAAACATGTTGAATTAATTTTTTTAAAAAAAAAGTTAAAAAATTTGAATTAATTTTATAAACATGTTGAATAGTTGGATTGAACTACATCATTAGGTCTTAAACATCTTACTCAGTTCTAAGTGACAAAACAGGTTTCCTTATCTGTTTTGTGAGATGCTTTATTTTTATTTCTAAATTAGTGTTAAATCTAAGATTTAATTAAAGCTTTGTGTTAGATTCAAATTTATCAAATAGTAAATTGAATTTGAGTTTCGATAATTGGCTTCCAGGTCTTGGCAAGGCATAGAGGCCTTCTTTGGCCGTAGCCTTATTGGAGCAACAACCTTTTCCTTGATAAAGCCTTTTACCAAAAATTCATTTTCAAATTACTTCTTAAAAATTTTTGGTCTAACTAACTTAGGTTTTGGATCCGTAACTTCGGCTAGTTCCACCGGACTAAACAGACCAAGTAAGGTTACCTCACTTGACCTTATTAAAAGGGCTTCCCTAACGTACTATCATCTCACCTCCACCTAATACTATATTGTTTAAGTTTCAAGTAATTCTCTTGTCCTTAACTAACTATTTCTAATTCTAAACAGAATAATAAAATTGCAAAAAAAAATAAAACAAGCAATAATTCACAGAAAATTATCTAAGTAAGGTCATAATTGGAGTAACACTCCGGATTTTCAAAGTTAACAAGATTGTGAATTAAATTTTCTAGCATATTAACCTTATTTTTCAGAATCTCGTGTTCTTATTTTTTTTCTAAAATTTGTCTCAATTAATCTATATGATTCAATTACGCTATTTGATAAAGGCAAAGAGTGTTTGAGCAAGATATTAACATTTGAGGTAAATACTGGATTTTCATATAAGGTAAATTTACCTTTCTCGATTGTTTGTCCAGTATCTTTGGGGGTTACTTTTATCGTAGGTGATGAAGATCGATTCTTGTGAGTAGGACACTAGTTTTGGTAGTGTCCCCTCTCCCTGCATTTATAACATACTATATGACTTTTAAATTTTAAATCTACAATGTTACCTTTTGAATCCTCGTTGGAAATCTCCCCCTTGATTTTTGTCGTCTTCCTTTTGCTTGTTCGGTTCTTCAACATCTTGTAGTAGTCACGAGCCCACTGGACCAGTTTTATTTTATTATCGTCAGACTCCGAATCTGAGTCGAACTCAGATATTGGTTGTGGTTTATTCTACTGTGATCCTCTTAGAGTTTTCCCTACAATAGAAACTATACTTTCCTCGACCATTGCAGTATCAGTTTGCTCATTTAATCTTAATTCTGAAAAAAATCAAAATTGGGTACTGATTTTGTCGTGGCAGACACATTTCTGATTCTGGTTTGATTTTGAAGTCGGGTACGGATTCTGTCTCGTCAGACTCGAATCTGAGTTGAACTCAGATATTGGTTGTGGTTTATTCTTCTGTGATCCTCTTAGAGTTTTCCCTGAAATAGAAACTATACTTTCCTCGACCATTGTAGTATCAGTTTGCTCATTTAATCTTAATTCTAAAAAAAATTCAAAATTGGGTACCGATTTTGTCGCGGCAGACTCATTTCTGATTCTGGTTTGATTTCGAAGTTGGGTACGGATTCTATCTCGTCAGACTCGCCTTCTGATCCTAGTCCAAAGTGTTGGATCGAGAAAACCGATAGAGGGGGTGAATATCGGAAATCATTTTTCGAAAAATTTAGAGCAAGTACGCAGCGGAAATTAAAAATAACAACACAGAGACACAGTCGATTTTACTTGGTTCGGAGCCTAGGTCGACTCCTACTCCAAGGCCCACGGTCGTTGACCGTTTACTTTGGGCAATTCTATATAAGGCGCAAATAGTTTACAAAAGATTATTACATAATTAAGTACAGTAAACTTAAATCGCTCTTTTACCGACGTCCGGGGTAGATCGACTTTTTCGGAGCAGCGGGACATCGTCGGCTCGAGTTGGAAGGATTCCGAGGCGAAGCGCGAGAGCAGAAGAGCGTAGAAGCGTTGATTGGAAGTTTTTTTTGAAGCTTGGGGTCGAGGGCCCTTTATATAGGGCCTGGGGGCGCCCGGGACGTCGGGGGCGCCCCCCCCCCCATGTGGCAT
The DNA here is from genome assembly GCA_024364735.1 of Boesenbergia rotunda. NCBI lineage: Eukaryota > Viridiplantae > Streptophyta > Magnoliopsida > Zingiberales > Zingiberaceae > Boesenbergia > Boesenbergia rotunda. The sequence continues at coordinate 60,098 of JAGFNQ010003287.1, forward strand.
TTGATCCGGAAATGTCTCGGTCGCTTCTGATCTCTTCAATCTCAGGATCAGCTTTGACCGGGGCGCCCGGACCGCTCGGGGCGCCCGGATTGACCGAGTCAAACTTCTATCTTCTTGGCTTCGCGAGGGTGCGCTTAGGCAGCTTGCGCTTGGGGGCGCCCGGGAGCAGCGGGGGCGCCCGGGAGCAGCGTGTAACGCCCCAAAATTTCCATTTTTAGTTTTTAAAGTCCTTAGAATTATTTAGAAATGGTTTAGAAATGTTCTAGATATTTTTAGGAATTTTTATAGTATTTTTATGGAATTTTTCGAGTCCGTTTGGTATTTTTGGAAAAAGAAAAAGAAAAAAAGGGAAAGAAAGCCAAAAAAGAAAAAACCACTAAGGGGCAGCCGGAGATCGAACCCGCGACCACCGCGAGACCGCACAAGCGCGCGACCAGCTGGGCTAGGTATCAAGCACAGCAAAGGATGGAGAGACCTTTATTTAAGATGTAGTTAGGTTAATCCGCCCCATAAGTATAAATAGGTAATTAAAGAGAGAAGTTTTATTTTCTCTCCTCTCCAAACCCTCACGCCGACCCCTCCTATTCTGGGCGAAACTACACCAAGCTCTAGGGGGCCGGTCAAGGCTCTTCTCCAAGAGATCTTCTAATATTTGGAATCCCCGCGACGAGAGGAACGCGTAGGCGCGAAGAATTCTCCGAGATCTCAAGTTTCTCCCGAGTCCTAGACGTCAATCTTGGTTGTAAGTCCAAGATATCAATGTAAGTACTGCTCACCTGCAGTAAGAGGCGGTTTTTCCGCGAGAATTTCCTTTAAAAGTTTTTAAAAGAGATAGTTCTTTTAGTTTTTAGTCTTTACATGTGATCTTAGTTCATTATATGCTTATATATTTTATTGAGTGCCCTATATGAGATTAGGGACCAAGAAAAGGTATGAGAAAAGAAAAGAGAAGATAAAGAAAAGAAAAGAAAAGGCCAAGGCCTTAAGAAATCCCCAAAAGTCAAGACTTAGGGATTTTAGCACGCAAGGTGCTCCAGAAAATGCCAAGGCATTTACAGATAAGAAAGAAAAGAAAGAAAAGCTATTTTATTTTATAAGGCCAGTACCCGGCGTCCAAGGGCGTCGTTAAAGAAATCCAGGTGTCCAATTCCAAGGTCTTGGCCCTGGTAGACCAAGGTCTGCTCTATTAGGATTGGTGGCTCGCTACCCCAACCTTTTAGGGAACGCGCATATGAGATGGTACTTACGTCTTCAGTGGATCCAAGTGATTATTATTTTCAAGTATATGCTTTAGCAAAGTTTCGAAAATTTAAAGAGTTTTCAAAAAGTTAAAGAATAGCTAAAGTTTCAAGTTGAGCCAAGAAAAGTAAATTGAGATTTATTATTGCTTGAGTATGCATGTTTTGAGTTATACATGTTCTTAGTTTTCTTTCAAGCATATTAGTATCTCATATGATTTTCAGTTTGATCTAGAAGCATGTTTGCACATTTCGAGATTTTGTGAGCTAGATAGTACTTACTAAGCTTTTTGCTTACTAGTTGCATTTCCTCTTATTGCAGATAAAGGTAAAGGAAAGCAATTCTGAAGGAAGACGACGAGGCGGTGCTGAGTAGAGTGTGTGTGGTGGCTGATTATGGAGAGATCTTTGAGACGAGACAATTTAGTTATTTGAATTGAAATGTTTAAGTTTATTCAAATTTCAAGTTCTTGCTTTATGGAGATTATAGAGTATTTGAGTTTTGGATAGTTTTACATGCTCAATTCCTTAGAGTAAAGATTCCATGTCATTTCATTTAGCATACATATCCTTATGATTGCATTGGATGAGTAGAAGTGTGAGTAGTTAGAGATATTGATACTTTGTTAGAGAAAAAGGTGTTTGTGCCAAGATAGTATCAATTTCCCTTTGAATCAAGTTTTTATTGCTTAAAAATGTTTAGAAAAGTTGCAATCACATTTCATAATGCTTTAGCAAGGTCGTAGAACATGTATTTGGTGTTATGAATGCATAGGAGTCAAGATTGGTACAAACTCTATTGTTAAAGTTTATATAAACTTGTTTAGTTTATTTTCTTCCATAAAAGTCCTAAATTCAAGTTTATGGATTCGTTTGATTGGCTAAATTGTTTAGGAAACTGATATAGAGTATAGAAATGGTGTCGTAGTTTGATATGGCTCGAAACTGAATGAATGGTGGACTTAAGAAGCAAGAGCCGAAAACCTGTAATTCTGATTACAGGCGTACCAGTCGACTGCTACGTCACCAGTCGACTGGTACGGGCAGTTTGAGTTGGGTGAGGCTTGTTTCAATAAGTATCAACTACGAGTTTTGAGAAGGAAAGTGTGATATGGTAGCATGCATGACTACTTAAGTTAGAATATAATTGTTAGAAGAATTTAAAAGAAAAAAAAAGATTTCCGCATTTTACTTTTAGTCATGTATAAAAGTTGAGAAGTAGAGGAAAGTAACGATCCGTCTAAGGCAGTAAGAAGGCGGGTCGCTACACAGCGGGGGCGCCCGGGAGCACGGGGGCGCCCAGGAGTTGTACTGTCGAAGCCTGTTTTTGTAACTTGTGTTTTGTGTTCACCATGGGGGCGCCCGGGACACTCCGGGCGCCCTGGTCAGCTGTTGCCTCATTCCTTTGAGGCTCTCTGAGCTGCAGACACACGTTCCTTCGGTCCTGCATCCAGGGTTAGTCCAAAACATAATGAAACAATAAAATATTTATTTATACAGCCTTAGCTGTCTTGGTTCTGACTTTGGGTAGCTGAAAAAAGTCCTAGTTAATCTAGGCATCGAAACCCTAAGTCCCAGCAAAGGGATGTTGGGCACCTTCGCTAGGTCTTGGGGTTTTGATACCTAGCAGCCCTTCGCTAGGTGCCTAGCAGCCCTTCGCAAGGTCTTGGGGTTTCGATACCTAGCAGCCCTTCGCTAGGTGCCCAGCATCCCTTTGCTGGGACTTAGGGTTTCGATGCCTAGATTAACTAGGACTTTTTTCAGTTTTGGTTACTTCACTTTTGCTTTCCTTTGTCTATTCAATATATCACTGACTTAAGTGTATTGTCAAACATTAAAACACTTAAAGAAGAACATCATTGATGCAACTTGCACCAACAATCTCCCCCTTTTTGATGTTTGACAATAACTTAAGTTAGATTGGTTGAAGGGGCTAACTATCCTTGGGATCAACCAAAAAATGACCTTAGTTTTAGGGTTTCATTTTCTTGTTTCAATTTTCTGAAGTTTGCTTTAATTAAGTTACATGAATCAATCACATTATTCAAGGTAAATAACGGATTTTCAAATATTGTAAATTTACCTTTGTCGATCGTTTGTCCGGCATTCTTGGTAGCTCTTTTATCTGTGCATTCACGTTGGTAATGCCCGAACTCTTGGCACTTGAAGCATTGGATGTGACTTTTATCCCTTCGTGCTTTTGGAACTGGTTCCTTTGTCGCCATCGGTGGTGTCGTTTGAATCTTACGAGTAGGACACTCACTTTGGTAGTGCCCTCTCTCCCTACATGTGTAACAAATTACATGATTTTTAAAATCTGATTTTACACTTTTACCTTTTGGTTCCTTATTGGGAATCTCCCCCTTGATTCTTGCCGCCTTAAATCTAGGCTCATCTTCTGATTCTGTGTCTAAGTCGGACTCAGGTACTAGTTGAAGCTCCTTCTTTGGTGGTTCTTTAAGATTTTTCCCTGCAAAAGAATTTACACCTTCCTCGACCATTATAGTATCTGTTTGATTATTTAATTCAAATTTTGAAAAGAATTCAAAATTAGTTACCGTCTCAGTCAATTCGTCATCTGATTCTGGTTCGACTTTGGACTCTGGTTCAAACTCTGACTCGGCTGTTTGTGCTTGGACCGAAAGGGCAAGATAACTTACCTGATCTTCTTCTTCATTTGAGATCTCTTGATGAAGATTAATCAATTTTTCCCAGATTTCTCTAGCACATCTGCATGGACCTACTAGCTTGAGTTGCTCCTTGGTTAGGCCACATTGTAGGATTGCAGTTGCCCTTGCATCGGTCTCAATTTGATTGAGGGTGTGTTCATCCAGTTTGTCTCACTCGATTGATGACTCCTCTTCTACGGGAAACGAGAATCCCGTTTGGATGATCTGCCATAAGTCCATGTGGGCCTTCAAAAGGGACTCCATTTGACATCTCCAAAACGTGAAGTTCTCGCCGGAGAATAGTGGTGGACGTGCACTGTTCCACTCTTGGTTGGCCATTTAATATAAACCTTGCACACAAACAAAATAACAAAAAATTGTACCAAGACTTGGTCTTGGATTAGTAGTGCGGGAGAAGCAAAAAAATTAACCAAAAAAAAAATTTGCATGAATTTCGAGGCAGAATAATAATAAAATAATAAAAATATTTTATGACAAATTTTTGAAAATATTGATTTTGTCAATTCTGATTAATATTGAAAAAGTAAGAATTTAATATTTGGGAAAAAATTTGCTCGAATTAAAGTAGCACGAATTTCGAGAAAAATATTAAAATAATAAAAAAAAGTTTATGACAAATTTTCAAAATTTGTTCGTTTTATAAATTCTGACTTATGGTGAAAAAATGAAAATTCAAAATTCAAAATAAAAAAAAGAGTTATTAAACATTTCTAAATAATATGTTTTCATACACTCTATTTTCAAAATTGTGTCGAAAACATTTGTCTTATAAAATAATATTATTTTAAAATGTTTTTTTGTGGCTTATAAAATTATTTTTGAAATACCTTTTGAAATAATATTTACTTGGGTTGAAAAATTTCCTGGACACTTAGGAAAATGTCCTTGTAGTTAACAAGGTTTCCTAGGATTGTGTCAGACTGGAAAAGAAATCAAGTCAAGTATTCAAAATAAAATTAATTTTTTTTAATGCATAATCTTCAAAAGTACTTCTATTTTTCAAAGTACTAATACTTGTAAAGGCAATAGTGTTCTAAGTGCATAAAGTTTCTAAAAGATTTGCCTACAAATATAAAATATTTTTTGTGGAGTTTTGTTGGTGCAGTTTAAAGTTTTTTTGCTATACTTTCAAGAATTATGCTAAGTATTTTTATGTTTTCAAAACTCATAGGCTCTGATACATAAATTTTTTTTTTTAAAAAAATTAATTTAAAATATATTTTGTTATTGATATGTGGCCACGGGGGAGAGTAGAAATTAAATTCTTCCTTAAACGTTTTTTTTGAAAGGTTATCTTAGAAATGATTTAAAACTTAGAAGAAGAATTTCACATTAAGGGGGAGAGACAGGAAAGAGAGAAATTGTTTTAATCTTTATCTCTTTTTCAAAAAGTGCTTCAAAAATTTTTAAGTATTTCAAATTCTTTTGTGCATGTTTTTTGCCTAAGTAAAATTCATTTTGCAAAGCCTTGTAAGTAAAAGTTATTTAACAAAAGTTAGGTTTGCAAAACTTTTTCAAAATTTTACCTTGTTCGCCCATGTATGTTTTTGATATATGTCAAAGGGGGAGGAAAGGTCAAAGTTAAGTATGTTAACAAAATACTTCAAGGTAGCAGGGTAAATAAAATTTTTCAAAACTACAATGGTTTTTAGGTCAAAACTACATTGGTTGTTTAACTTTACACTGCTCAGATTGATTGGTTTTAACTGTCGTGCATAACTGTTATATGTTTTTACTTAACTTTGAATTGTGTTGCCATAAATCAAAAAGGGGGAGATTGTTGGTGCAGGAAGCACCATATCGAACCTTGTTTTGATATTGGCAAAGGATTCAAAGTTAAGTTTATTTGGTGATCTAACAATGTTACTCAAGTGTGCAGGAAAAGCCCTAGCGAAGGGCTGCTAGGCACCTGGCGAAGGGCTACCGGGAAACAAAGTCCTAGCGAAGGGCTGCTAGGCACCTGGCGAAGGGCTACCAGGAAACAAAGTCCTAGCGAAGGGCTGCTATGCACCTGGCGAAGGGCTGCCAGGATACAAAGCCCTAGCAAAGGACTGCTAGGCACCGGGCGAAGGACAGCTTAGTATCCAAGACCTGGCGAAGGACCGCTAGGCAAAAGTCCAACCAAAGGAGCGGTTGGCATCAGGTAAACTCTCCCGAGAGGAGTAGATGAGGACGCATTCCCCGTCGAGGGAACAGTAGGCGTTGGTTCGACCTAGGGCTCCATTTTGGAGACCCAAAGTCAGAACCAAGACAGCTAAGGCTGTATAAATAAATATTTTATTGTTTCATTGTGTTTTGGACTAACCTTGGATGCAGGACCGAAGGAACGTGTGTCTGCAGCTCAGAGAGCCTCAAAGGAATGAGGCAACAGCTGACCAGGGCGCCCGGAGTGTCCCGGGCGCCCCCATGGTGAACACAAAACACAAGTTACAAAAACAGGCTTCGATAGTACAACTCCCGGTGCCTAGCAGTCCTTTGCTAGGGCTTTGTATCCTGGCAGCCCTTCGCCAGGTGCCTAGCAGCCCTTCGCTAGGACTTTGTTTCCTGGCAGCCCTTCGCCAGGTGCCTAGCAGCCCTTCGCTAGGACTTTTCCTGCACACTTGAGTAACATTGTTAAATCACCAAATAAACTTAACTTTGAATCCTTTGCCAATATCAAAACAAGGTTCGATATGGTGCTTCCTGCACCAACACAAAGTCGATTTGGAAGTCGGGTACCAATTCTGTCTCGGCATACTCATCTTCTGATTCAGGTTCGAAGTTGATTTCGAAGTCGGGTACCGATTCTATCTTAGTTACTTGTACTTGGGATGAGAGTGCCAAATAGCTTACTTGACCTTCTTCTTCATCTGATTCTTCCAATGATTTGGATAGAACTCCTTCTGAGAGTTCGATGTCCGAGTTTTCTTGATGTAAATTGGTCAGCTTTTGCCAAATTTCTTTAGCACATTCAGAAGGTTCGACTAGTCTGAGTTGTTCATTGGTTAGGCCACACTAAAGGATTGCAGTCGCTTTAGCATCTGTCTCAATCATGTTGAGAGTTGATTCATCCAATTTATCCCATGCGGTTGATAATCCATCTTCTATGGGAAAGATGAATCCCGTTTGGATTATCATCCATATGATCATATGGGCCTTTAAGTGAGATTCCATTTGATCGTTCCAATCTCTGAAATTCTCGCCGGAGAAAAGAGGTGGACGGGCACTATTCCACTCTTGATTGGCCATCGAATGTTTAAACTGAAAAGATTTACAACCAAAAACTTATCCCAAGACTAAGTCTTCAATTAGTAGTGCAGTGAAAAAAATAGTAATAAGAAAAATCGAGTGGTGTTGCACCAATCTCGATTAACGAGAAAATTACGAATGAAAAAATATTTAAAATTTGAAAAATCCAAAAATCGCTCAACTGATGGTTGCACCAGATTTGAGCCACCCGCTCTGATACCACTTGTGGGATCGTTTAGAATCGATAGAGGGGGGTGAATATCGATCAACAATTTTTGAAGAACTGAGAGCAATTACGTAGCGGAAAAATTCAATGCTAACACTTATTTTTTATTAGGTTCGGAGTCGCGGTCGACTCCTACTCCAAGGCCCATGGTCCTTGACCGTTTACGATCGGCAATTCTATATTCTGAGAAAATAGTACAAGTTTGAAATTGAATACAGAATTAAAAAATACAGCAATTAAAACTTTATACCGACGACCAGAGAAGATTGAAGATCGGAGCCATGGGTTGTCGTTGGTGCTTAAGACTTGAGCACGGAGCATTTGGAGCAGAGCGCTTGAAAGAAATCGTTGGAAGCAGTTGTATTCCGAAGTAAGGGGGTGAACCCCTATTTATACTAAGTCCTTGGGCGCCTGTGTTGAAGGGGGTGCCTGACACGTGACCTTCCCTGCTCGAATCTCCATCTGCAGACTTGGCCAGCGCTTATCCCTTCAACTGGGGCGTCTGAGCTTACTGGGGCGCCTGTATCAACACAGGCGCCTCAGATGCTGGTGTGGAGGCTTGCTTCGAGTGTGCTTGGAAGAACCCTTGTCTAGGGCGCCAGTCACCATATAGGCTCCTGTTCAAATAGGCGCCTGACTCCATTCAGGCGTCTGGGAGCAGAAAACTTCACCCTTTGTTCCTGCAACCGGGGTTAGTTCCAAAACACAAATAATACAATATAAGTTTAAGCACAGTTAACAGCCTGAGCTGTCTTGGTTCTGACTTTGGGCTTCCAGAATGGATCCCTAGGTCGAATCGACGCCTAGTGTTCCTTCCTACGGGGAACACGTTCTCACCTACTCCTCTCAGGAGAGTTTACCTTTTTGCCAACCGGCTCCTCCGGTTGGACTTTTGCCCAATCCTCCGGATCTGATCTTCGTGCCCAGCCAGTCCTCAACCAGGACTTATTGCCCAGCTTCACTCACCAGGTCTTCGGTGCCCAGCCCTCAGCCAGGACTTATTGCCCAATTCCTCGAATCAGGACTTCGTGCCCAATCCGCGACCAGGACTTATTGCCCAACCCTATGTCAGGACTTCGGTGCCCAGCCCGCGGCGAGGACTTAGTGCCCAATTCCTAGAATCAGGACTTCATGCTAAGAGTACCTAGGGCTTTTCCTGCACACTTGAGTAACATCGTTAGATCACAAGATAACCTTAACTTATGAACCCTTTGCCATTATCAAAACACAAGTTTGATCTTGGTGCTTCTGGCACCAACACTAATAACCATTTGGACTTACGTTTCCAAGGCTTCACCTTGGACTTACACCGCCAATGCATATGCAATGCAAACATGGATTCTATCACAAGGCATCCCCACACCTAACCTCTCTAAGAGTTAGGACTTTTACCAAAACGGGCTTTTTAAAACCTTCCCAAAGCTCCCCCTATATTAGACTTACAAAGGCTTTTTAATAACCTCTCCAAGGTTCCCCTTACGCCAAGACTGAGCAACAATGCTCCTTTACCTAAGCTCCCCCTTGACATAGGATTTCTTACAAAGGCGTGTTTGGTTTCCCACTTAAACCTAACACTTCTCCCCCTTTGCACACATCAAAAAGTCTCCAACAATCTTCCTCTTATTGGATCCTTTAACCCCTGATGATCATAAACACAGTATACTAACCCCCCATAAGATTACACACTTGTTTTACACCATTTTGACACCTTTTAGACTGCTGAAAAACCATTTCAGCCTTGACCAGTCGACTGCCCCATCTACCAGTCGATTGATACTCTGAAAAACCCAATTTCAGCATTTCTGACCCAAATTCAGAAATGCACCAAAAATTTCATAAATCTCCAAAATTTGCCAAATTTTGTGGAGAGGTTTCTGATACCCATATCTACTTGGAAAAAATACACCCAACCATGTATCTATCATCAATCCCAAGATTGACATAAAACCCAAAACTAGCTAAATGGTTCAATTGAACCTTGACTTAAAGTCCTGGTTTTGACCTCCTCTTGATGTCACTGCCCATACCAAACCATAATGCATCCCTAGCATTTGTTTATATGGCATTTACACATCAAAAACCAACTCTCATGCTATATGACCCCAATGTCATATTTTCAAGCATGAAACTCAAATCCATTGTGTCAAAACCCTAGGATTGAAACTCCAAATCCATCTCCACATCCTTTGGCACACATCATGACCCATCTAGACATCCGAGAGAAATCCTCCCGGGATCCATAGACCATGGGTCCCAACTTGGCTCCTAGAGCTCCCCCTTGAGCTCTTAGCCTTAGCCACCTCCCTAGGTGACCCAACAAATACTAAACCACACCGGTATACCTCCGGTGACTCTTGGTCTACATCTTTACCTTTCTCAACTTTGGACACCTTGTCCTTGGTTAAGCACTTCTTACCCTTAAATAACATTCCCTTGCCATTCTCTACTCTTCCATCCTTGGCATAATTGTATGCTACCCTAGCATATTTTCATTCATTTGCCTTGGATGCACCCAATTTGACTTTTTTGGGTTTTTGCACACCCAAACACATGTCAAGTCCCCTAAGTCCAATAATGACCCTACCTAGGACTCTTTCCATTTCTTCAAATCTTGCCCTCAAGACTTGATTTTCTAACTCTAGAGCCCCAACCCTGGACTCAACATGTCCACCTTGGACACCCCTAGACCTACCTACCTTTCTAGGCATATATCTCCCCTTCTTGGGATTTGTGCCTCAATCATTAACCACCTTCCTTCCCTTAGGCATGGTAGTTTGGGTCTTTCTTGGTCTAGCCTTGGGTAATGATTTTCAAGAATTATCTACCTTGTTAACCCTATTCCTATCATTATACCTAAATCCATGATTATCCTTAGCAAGCATGTAAGAATTTGAAATTGAATTTAACTTTAAACAAGGAATTACCTTCCCTTTTACCTTTGAATCTCCCCCTTGACTTGAGCTCCTCTTCTTTTCTAATTTCTTCAAGTGCGTCAATTTCTTGATCTCTCCTTTCTTTGGGCACTTAGTGTGGTAGTGTCCACGCTGACCACATGTGAAGCAAATTATATGCTTCTTATACTTTTTTGCTCTATCCCTACAACTCATGTTAGTTTTCAAATTATTTGAATTGAGTTTAGGGTTTACCTCATTTTTCTTACGCAATGGACACTTGTCCTTGTAGTGTCCCTTTTGATTGTACCCAAAACAAATTATATGATCATTTAACTTTGCTTTGATGGAGGTGGAAGAATCTTCTTTCTCCGGTATTGAGGATGGTCTCTCTTCCCCCTCAATCCTTGACGTGGAGACTTCTTCTATTTCTTCCTCACTTGAAGATGTGGATGATTCAACTTTCTCCTACTCTTTGGATGTTGATCTTGACTCAATTTCCAATTGGTCCTTCTCCTTCTCTTGGACCAATGACTCCTCTTCCATGGACTCTTCTTCTCCTTGTTCTTGTGTCGAATTTTCATGTAGAGCTATCACCTCTCCATTGTTCATATGCATTCTTGTATTCTCCTACATTTGACACAATATATGAAGGTAATAAATTTAATACAATTTTAGTTACCTCCTTATCTGCCTCCGCTTATTCCATTTGACTCTTGGTCCAATACCGAGGTCGAAGGTGTTTTCCCTTCTTGTCCGTTGGAGGTTCAAATGGCACTTCCAATGCGGTCCAATGATCCCAATTGATTTGGAACCATATCTCCAAGCGCTTCCTCCAATAATCGAAGTCATCACGGTCGTATGGAGGTGGAATCCTAATATTCCATCCTAGTGGACCTTCCGAAACCATCTTCCTCTAGCTTTTTGCTCTCCCGGCGATTAGTCCGTAGACGAGCGAACCTTGCTCTGATACCACTTGTTAGGATCTTACCGTTTGCTAGAGGGGGTAAATAGCTTTCGTTCGATTTTCTACCTACAACGTTAGCATGTGCAAGCGGAAACAATAATAACCAAAACAAACAAAGGCCAACATGTCACCTTTACGTGGTTCGGTGATGACGCTCCTACTCCATGGTTGTCCGTAAGGTAGACGATCCCTGTAAAATACGACAAGTAATTCTAAAATTTAAATCAAGAAATAACCTTGTAGAATACGATGGAAAATTTTTAGAAATTTTTCTGGATTTTTGGTGGAATTTATGAGGATAAATCGTATAAATAACAAAATATAATTAAGTAATCTGATTTATTGGAGGTATATATATATATATATATAGTGAGATTAAACCTAATCGGCCGAAAGCCTCCTCTCCCTGCGCCCGCAGCCGCCCGACTCGTCTTCCACTCATCGTGCGCCCTAGCCGACAGCGCCGACCCGACCTCCTCTCCTCCACTCGCGTGCCCTAGCCGCCGACCCCCTCAAGCCGACGCCTCTCCCTCACGCGACGACCTAAGTGTCTCCTGCCGATACTTCTTCCTCTCCTCTGCGTGACTGTGATTGGCGTCGCAGTTCCTTTCCTCACACTGAGCAGCCGACCATGATCGTTGCTCCTTTTGTGCTCGTCCTTTCCCGATCATCGCCGACCGCCAGCTTCAAGCTCCGTCCTGCGTTCGCCGGCGTCGCACCTTGCCTGGAACAGAATTGAACTATGGTCAGATTGATCTCGCCGGATCTAGCTTTTTGGGCACATTCTCTAGCCATGGGTAAGGATGTTTTGTTTAACTTGTTTTTTTTCCGATCAGGTTTGTGGTCACCGAAATCCTAGGTTTAGCATTGAATTCAGATTTGTAGTTGTTGTTACAAGTTGAGATGTTTCTAATTGTTACGGGGTAGCAGTTGGGTTGTTGATTGGTTGAGGTTGTGTATTAGATGTGTTTAACTTTTCTGTGAATGTTGGGTTTTCACCGTGAGTTTTATTTGGGATTGATGATAGAGCTAACCTTAATTGTGTTAGTGGGTGGGGTGTGATATCATGTGAATTGAATTAATAAAATAGTGAAAGTATTAGATGAAGTGGAGTTTGACATTTTGTATTGATTGGTATGATATTGGTTGTTGTGAACTTAGCATGACATTCTGTATAGCTATTCGATTCTTGTATAGGAATCAATTTTGGATTTGTGTCTTGGGTTGGATTAAGGTTATAAATGTTGCCTTTGATATTGTTATGTCCTTGATGTAAGTTTCAATTAAAGAGTTATTGAACTGATGCCCTGTTGGATCAGTTGGAATAGGCGAGGTAGTTTTGTGAGCCGAGTTTCATTTGGATTGTGAAATTAAACCTAAATGGGGTTGTCGTGTATACTTTGAGTTTTGGATACCTATTCTAGTATGATCATGAGATTGGTTAAGGGTTGCTAAGGATTATATTCCACTGTGATGGAAAGGTGATGACTTGGGTTAAGCTTGGGGTTAAACATAAAATGAATCAAGAGTCGGACTCAGAACTAATCACTGATTACAGTTAATTAGTGATCATTACTTTAGAATAGTTTTATTAGGGGTATAGTTATGTGTGGTTAGTTATCATTTGTTATGACAGCTAAAACTATATCCTTTGATACAGGACACTGATTGCTCTCAGATTTTTGGACGGGAGGTTCTCATTTGATACGAGATTCTTCCATTGGAGGCGGGTACCTTTTGACTTATCTTTTCTGATATTGTCATGTTGCTATGCATAGACTGTTATAGATAGTAGTAAGTTTATACGCTATCCTTGTTTAGTATGCTTGTTCTAGATACCTGTTGTTATCCCTGAGTTATTATGCTTTTAGTGCCATACAGTCTCAAGTATTGCCATATCTATATATATGCTTAGATATCGTGATGTATCTCTTGCATTTGACATTGAGGGATCATTAATTTCCGGCTGGTATACCCTGTAGGTTACCTGCATTCCCTATTATAGGATTCATACCGAGACTAGTATACTGAGGACTTGGTGAGGGATGTATGTGTACATATCATACACCATCCTTGCATTGTTGCATGTCGGCGATCAGCGACTCCCTTGTGGTTGAGCCTATCGTCTTTCGGTACGCGATATGCGCACACGACCACTCATGGGTTAGTGGATACTGTAGTGTGTGTGTATTTTCCCTGTATTGCTCCGTTCGGCCACTATTTGGAGGGTGGGTCCGGGCGTGGTAGCAGCCAGGGATCCCTTCTCGTACTGAGCCACGAGGAGATGAGAGCTAGACTCCCCCATTGCTTGGGGTAGGAGCGTAGTCTCTGCCAGCATCCTGTCCACCCGGTCACTTAGGAGCAGTGATGGCAGGGTGCGTACAGGTTGTCACAGCTCTACCCACGCGGACGTTGTGGACGATGTCCTGACTGGGACTAGGGGTGACACATGTCATTGCACCATGTGCATATTTTGCATTGTGCATTGTTTGCTGTACTTGTTTGACATGCATATACTGGAGACCGGTATACCTTGGATTATATGTTATACTTGTTCCATAGGGACTTATTTCACCCTCTGCAGGATAGATGGGTTCTGGTATGTATCTTTATTCAGTATCATCAGTATACCCTTTCCTATTGTTCATATGAGACGGTATCAGCGTAGACTCCTATTGATATTATAACATATTATGCATATCTGCTGGGTATTCGCTGAGTTTATGGACTCACACTGTTGCCATATGTTTTTATTTCAGGTTGAGATACTTGGAGTCGCCAGAAGAGCCCAGCAGCCAGTCCCTACCCATCGCGACCGCAGAATTTTGTTTTGTACTTTGTAGTGCATTGTTTTATACCCCTTTTAGTGATTTGTATATGTCATATGTGTCGTGTGCCTAAGGGGCTTTTGCATATTGGTTGTTTCGTCGTAAGTCGGACCGGTCCGCAGTCAGGTATGATTTACCTTGTGTTATGGTTATGTTATATCTGGATTTTGAGGCCTGAGGCCAAATATATATATTGTGTGTGATTTGGATATTATATGTGTGTGTAAATTATACGCCGGACAGGGGAGGTGTTGTCCGATTTTTCTATTGGATCAGCGGCTCTTGGGTCTCGGGGCGTGACAATCCCGATCCGTCGGTGGATGACTCCCCGGAAGACCTCCGGCTAACTCGTGTAGCTCCTTGTGGGTGGAGAAACCTCACCACAACCCGAACAACACTCTTGAGCTCTTAGACTACTAATTGGCCTTTAACCAAAGCCAATTTCGTCAAGAACCCTCAGCCAAAATCAAGCCCTTTTAAATATTGCTCAAGGCTGAGAAGACCGCTACCAGTCGATTGGTCCATTACCAGTCGATTGGTCCCACCTAAATTCGACCGTTGCAAGCCTAACGTTCGAATTTTCAGCCACCACCAGTCGACTGCCCCATTAGCAGTAGACTGATCTTTCTGTGACATATACCAATCGACTGCCCTAGGGCCAGTCGACTGGTCCACCCCTAAACCTAGGGTTTGCCTTCCCGAGTATAGTTCTCTCACACTCAGACCCTCACGACTCAGCTGACTCTTCACCAGCAGCCTCGAGCTGTTGCCTTCAAGATCCCTCAGATGCACACACAAACCCTCGGTTTGCCTCTATGTCATCCTTCACGCATGCCTCGAAGTCTGCTTCCCTCGGCTCATCGTCCCTGCTATATCCATGGTCCCTCGGATGCGCACACAAGCCCACGGCTTGCCTCCATGCCATCCTTCACTGTACTCGAAGTCGTCCAGTTAAGGCCATATGTATCCTGCAAACCTGCACACTCAAATACACATATCAAATACAAAGGTAAACCTAACTTAAACCCTTTACCCAAACATCAAAACACATGATCACTCCGGACCATAGATTGCCCCAACAAAAAGCACTCCCACATCTCACAACCTATCACTATGCCTCAAGAGTCCGATATACATTTACCTGGACCTTCCCAAATATTGCCTTCACATCCAGTCGTGCACCATCAAATCTGCAATGGTTTCGTGCCTACCAAACATAATGGACCATCGCTGCTACTGCTAAGTGTCATGCCTGTGCCAATCGACTCTTGCCTCAATACTTCCGTTATGGTCCGCCCTTTGACAAAAGTCGTTTGCACCGGATGGAGTATGTTTTCTGCCACCACTGCTATCTTCCCTGCTAGCAACTTGGATACTACCTTGTAATACACCGAACAACACGATATGGGTCTATAATCTGACTTTACTTGGATACTCCGTCTTTGGGACCAATGATATGAGAGAATGGTTCCACATTTTCAACAGTTGTCCACTTCTGAAAAACTCAATCACAGCAGCCACAAAATGTTGGTGTAGGAAGCACCATATCGAACCTGGTTTTGATATTGGCAAAGGATTCAAAGTTAAGTTTATTTGTGATCTAACGTTGTTCACTGAGTGTGCAGAAAAAGCCCTAGCGAAGGACTGCTAGGCACTGGTAAAGGAATGCCAGGAAAGAAAGCCCTAGCGAAGGAATGCTAGGCACTGGCGAAGGACTGCCAGACAGGAAAAGCCCTAGCGAAGGAATGCTAGGCACTGGCGAAGGACTGCCAGAATGGACAAAGCCCTAGCGAAGGAATACTAGGCACTGGCGAAGGACTGCCAGAATGGACAAGCCCTAGCAAAGGACTGCTAGGCACTGGCGAAGGACTGCCAGACAGGACAAGCCCTAGCGAAGGAATGCTAGGCACTGGCGAAGGGCTGCCAGAAGAAAAAGACCTAGCAAAGGGCTGCTAGGCACCAAGCGAAGGGCAGCTTGGTACCTCAAGACCTGGCGAAGGACTGCTGGGCAAAAGTCCAACTGGAAGATCCGGTTGGCACCAGGTAAAACTCTCCCGAGAGGAGTAGGTGAGGACGCGTTCCCCTCGAGGGAACATTAGGCGTCGGTTCGACCTAGGGCTCCATTTTGGAGATCCAAAGTCAGAACCAAGACAGCTAAGGCTGTTTTAACTAACTTATTATTTGCTGTTTTGGACTAACCCTGGATGCAGGACCGAAGGACTGTGTTTCTGCAGCTCAGAGAGCCTCAAAGGAGTGAGGCCTTAGCTGAGTAGGGCGCCCCGGATGTGTCGGGCGCCCCAGAGTCAACCCAAAGTCAGCAGAGAAGTAAACGCCCCGACAGCAGCTATATTCGGGGCGCCCCGCGCAAATCGGGCGCCCCGCATGTCGGGCGCCCCGTGTGTCTCGGGCGCCCACTGTGCCACGCTACTGAAGGCGGCTGCAGCTCACCATCGAGAAGCCTCGGTGATAAAACTTGACCGGTCAATCGGGAGCCCCGTGCGCATCGGGCGCCCCAGTCAGCCATTATCCCGAAGTCGAAGCGATCAGCCACGACCGAGAGCTCACCGGATCGGAAGCCACGTGGGGGGCGCCCCGCGCAAATCGGGCGCCCCCTGCCCTATATAAAGAGGGCCTCGACCCTCTTCAAAGGACATCAATTCCTACGAAGCTTCCACGCTCTTCTGCTTCCACGACACGCTCCCGACTCTTCCAACTCGAGCTGACGACGTCCTGCTGCTCCAACACTTCGATCTACAACGGACGTCGGTAACAAAGAGCCTAATTAAGTTTACTATTCTGATTCTGTAATATTTATTGTAAACTTTCTCGCACGTATAGAATTGCCCGCAGAAAACGGTCAACGACCGTGGGCCTTGGAGTAGGAGTCGACACAGGCTCCGAACCAAGTAAAAACGAAATTGTTAGCATTGTTTTTCCGCTGCGCACTTACTCTTTTTAATCTTCCGAAAAACGAACTGCGACATTCACCCCCCCCTCTCTCGCAATTCTCGATCCAACAAGTGGTATCAGAGCGGGGAAGCTCAAATTTGGTGCAACCACCAATTTGGGAGTTTTTCGGATTTACAAACGTTTTTATTTTATTTCTTTTCTCTTTTAATTAACACCACTCAATCTTTTCCGCCCTTTTATTTTAATATAAATAATATCTGTAGGTGTATTTAAAATATCCTTACGCCTTTTTCAATTTTGAATTTTCATATTTTCACCATAAGTCTGATTTAATAAAACAAACAATTTTTGAAAATTTGTCATAATTTTTTTTATTATTATTTTAATATTTTTCTCGAAACTCGTGCTACTTTAATTCGAGCAAATTTTTTTTCCTAAACATTAAATTCCTACTTTTTCAAATATCAGAATTTACAAAATCAACATTTTCAAAAATTTATCATAAATTGTTTTTATTATTTTAATATTATTTTGCCTCGAAAATCGTGCAATATTTATTTTGGATTATTTTTCTCTTGCTCCCGCACTACTAATCCAAGACCAAGTCTTGGTACATTTCTATTTTTCTGTTTGTGTGCAAGATTTGTTCTTAATGGCCAATCAAGAATGGAACAGTACCCGTCCACCACTCTTCTCCGGCAAGAACTTCAACTCTTGGAGAAGTCAAATGGAGTCGCTTCTAAAAGCCCACATGGACCTATGGCTAATCATCCAAACGGGATTTTCTTTTCCCGTAGAAGATGGAATGTCGATCGCTTGGGAGAAATTGGACGAACCAACTTTGAGGAAGATCGAGGCAGATGCAAAGGCGACTGCAATCATACAATGTGGTCTAACCAACCAGCAACTCAAGCTAGTTGGATCCTTCAACTGTGCTAAAGAAATGTGGGAGAAACTAATCAACCTACACGAAGAGAGCTCCGACATTGAGGTACTTGATGTCCAAGCACAAATAGCCGAATCAGAATCTGAACTCGAATCCAGAATCGAAATCGAACCAGTAGAATCAGACGACGAACTGACTAAGATGGTAACTAATTTTGAATCTTTTTTAAATTAGAATTGAATAATCAAATAGATACTATAATGGTCGAGAAAGGTATAAGTTTTATTGCAGGGAAAACTCCAAGAGAACTGCAAAAGAGGCCTCAACTAGAACCTGAGTCCAACTCAGACTCAGAATCTGACGACAAAGAAAGGTATCCTCGGAAACTTGTCCGGTTAGCTCGCGACCACTACAAAATACTGAGGAAACAATCAAGCAAAGGGAAGACGGCAAGTATCAAGGGGGAGATTCCCAACCGGGAATCAAAAGGTAAATTTACAGTTTTCGAAAATCCATTATTTACCCTGAATAATATGATTAATTCATACAAATTAGTTAACGTTAATTTGTTAGATAATTTAATTCATAATATTGCTGTTGTTGATAATCCAGAATATTATTATGATTATGATGTAACTTAGATCATTTTTTTTTGCTTTAATTGTAGGTTCCTTTTATTTTATTTTATTTTTTTGCTTAAAATTAGGATTGATTAGTTTAAGGACTCAACTAATTAATTGAAATTTGACAACATAGTATTGGGAGGAGGTGAGATGATAGTACGTTGGGGAAACCAACTCTAATAAGATCAAGTCTACTTGGTCTCTTTAGACTGGTGAAACCAGCCGAAGCTACCGATCCAAGACCCAAGCTAGTTAGACCAGAAAATGACCTAATTTAATTTGAAAATGAAATTTCATTAAAAGGCTTTGTCAAGGAAAGGGTGGATGATCCCATAAGGCTACGGCCAAAGAAGGCCTAGTGCCTCGCCAAGACCTGGAAGCCAATTTTTGAAATTCAAATTCAAATTATTTTTTGTTAAATTCGAATCTAACACAAATTTTCAGTTAATTTTAGATTCAAATATCTCTTTTCAAAATAAATTTAAATTGGGTTTAAAAAATTAATTTAACTTTTCAAAATTAATCATGGCCTTTTCAAAATAAATCTTTCTATTAAAATATGCATCTCACAAAACAGTTAAGGATATCCTGTTTTGCCACTTAGAAATGGGTGAGATACTTAGGACCTAAAAGTTGAGTCCAACCCAACCAACTAAATCGAATTCAAACTCAAATTAATTCAAACTCAAATTAATTCAATTCAATCAAATTCAAATTAATTCAATTAAATAAAATTCAACTGAATTATTCTAAACTTAATTATCCTCAAATTCAAATTAATTATTCTCAAAATTCAATTTAATCATTTATTTTCAAAATTAAAATATTTGTCTCACACAACCCATAAGGTTAACATGTTTGACCACGTAGAACTGGGTGAGATATCTAGGACCTAAAAGCACAAATCAATATCCTTTCAAAAAAAAAAAATATTTTCAAAAGTTATTCAAAATCATCTCTTTTTTTTTAATTCAGTCTGCTGTACCCTATATTTTCATTTCTAACATTTTTTTTAATATAAAATTTCATGTTAAAAATCTCAATAGACTTGTTTTAAATATAATCTAGGGCTTGTTTTGTGTTAGTCATTGATTGATCAAACTTGGTCAAAACAGTCAACATAGTCAAACATAGATAACACTGAAGTCCCCTAGGACATTAGATTGAGTTAAATAGTAAGGGAGAATGGTTTATTCTTTTTAAATATCTTTGAAAAATTATTATCATTTCAAAATGGTTTTCGAAAACTGTGTTATCATACCAAATTATGTTTTCAAAAATCTATCTCCTAAAAAATTATCATACTCAAAAGGCATGTTCAAAATTGTTCCTTTAATTTTGACAAACCCTAAGACTAAGAGGAGGATTAACTTGTGGTCAACAAGCCTCCCAGGACTGTGTCAGATTTAAGGGAAGTTCAAATTAAAAGAAGAAGTTTTATGCCTTCAAATAATCACTATATTTTTCAAAATTATGCTTTACAAAAATCATTTTAAAATGTTTTTCGAAAAAGAGGCTTATGTTTGAAAATTATCTTCAATTCAAATTGAATTTCCTAAAATTTTATTACCGTACTGATATTCAAAACTATTCTTTTGATTTTAATAAACCCTAAAGACACAGAGGAAGGTCCACTTCATGATCGATAAGGACTCCTAGGATGTGTCAAATTTAGGGGGAGTTTGAGTCAAGAGAAGAATTTCTGAAATGTGTTTATTAATTATTTTTTAATTTTTTTTAAAATCAAACCTTAAGACTCAGAGGAAGATCGCCTGTAGTCAACAAGCTTCCTAGGACTGGGTCAAGTTTAGGGGGAGATTAAATTAAAAGAATTATTGAATTATATGTTTTCATGCACTGCACGTTTAAAATCCTTTTGAAAACTTAAATAATTTTTTTTAAAATACTATTATTTTTTTTTTTCAAAATTCTTTTGGAAATAGTATTTACTTGAGTTGGAGAATTTCCAGGACACTTAGGAAACTATCCTTGTAGTTAACAAGGTTTCCTAGGATTGTGTCAGACTGGAAAAGTAACCAAAGCAAGTAAAATGTTATGCGTTAAAAACAATACTTTTGTAAGTGCTTTCAAAGGATAATTTTCTCTAATATTATAAAAGCACTTATAGTTTTTAATGCATAATCTTCTTATATCTTTCAAAAATACTTCTACTTTTCAAAATATAATGTTTCAAAAGTACTAATATTTTCAAGGCAATAATGTTCTAAGTAAATTTTCTACAAGACTTGCCTACAAAAATAATTTTTTTAAAAAAAAAAAAATGCCTTTCAAAGTGGAGTTTTGGTGCATGTTAAGCTTTTGCTATGCTTTCAAAAATTATGCTAAGTATTTTTATGTTTTCAAAACTCATAGGCTCTGATACACAAATTTTAAAATTTTTTAAAACATATATAATTTTTTAAAAAAAAAAAATTCCTTATTGATATATGTTCTAAGGAAAATTCTCTATGAGTGCAAAAGTTGAAACTTTTTAAAGAAAACTTGTTTTCAAAATGTTGGCTAAGTAAGTTACGGTTAAGTGTTTCTTGAAAACTATGTTACAAGTTTTTGCAAGCTTTTTCTAAAATATCGGTTAAGTTTTTCTTGAAAACTATGTTACAAGTTTTTGCAAGCTTGTTCTAAAATATAAGTAGAAGAGTTATCACATTAAGGGGGAGCCTCAAAACATCCATTACCTTGAAAATTATGAAATTCATTACTTAAAGCTTCTTTTGAAAACTATGCTTTTGAACTCCTTTACTTAAATTTCTCTTGGTAAAACTCAAACCTCCCTATTAGATACCTTGTTCACCCATGTTTATTTTTGATATATGTCAAAGGGGGAGGAAAGGTCAAAGTTAAGTATTATAACACAAGTACTCAGGGTTTTAGGGGGAGTAAAGGTTTTTTATGAGAGATAAAGGTTACCTTGTGTTAGTAAATGTTATAAAGTTTTTACTTAACATTGAATTGTGTAAAATTGCTATACTTCATTTTTACATTATGTTCTTAACAGTTATAAAGTTTTTTACTTAACTTTGAATTGTGTTGCCATAATCAAAAAGGGGGAGATTGTTGGTGCAGGAAGCACCATATCGAACCTGGTTTTGATATTGGCAAAGGATTCAAAGTTAAGTTTATTTGTGATCTAACGTTGTTCACTGAGTGTGCAGAAAAAGCCCTAGCGAAGGACTGCTAGGCACTGGTAAAGGAATGCCAGGAAAGAAAGCCCTAGCGAAGGAATGCTAGGCACTGGCGAAGGACTGCCAGACAGGAAAAGCCCTAGCGAAGGAATGCTAGGCACTGGCGAAGGACTGCCAGAATGGACAAAGCCCTAGCGAAGGAATACTAGGCACTGGCGAAGGACTGCCAGAATGGACAAGCCCTAGCAAAGGACTGCTAGGCACTGGCGAAGGACTGCCAGACAGGACAAGCCCTAGCGAAGGAATGCTAGGCACTGGCGAAGGGCTGCCAGAAGAAAAAGACCTAGCAAAGGGCTGCTAGGCACCAAGCGAAGGGCAGCTTGGTACCTCAAGACCTGGCGAAGGACTGCTGGGCAAAAGTCCAACTGGAAGATCCGGTTGGCACCAGGTAAAACTCTCCCGAGAGGAGTAGGTGAGGACGCGTTCCCCTCGAGGGAACATTAGGCGTCGGTTCGACCTAGGGCTCCATTTTGGAGATCCAAAGTCAGAACTAAGACAGCTAAGGCTGTTTTAACTAACTTATTATTTGCTGTTTTGGACTAACCCTGGATGCAGGACCGAAGGACTGTGTTTCTGCAGCTCAGAGAGCCTCAAAGGAGTGAGGCCTTAGCTGAGTAGGGCGCCCCGGATGTGTCGGGCGCCCCAGAGTCAACCCAAAGTCAGCAGAGAAGTAAACGCCCCGACAGCAGCTATATTCGGGGCGCCCCGCGCAAATCGGGCGCCCCGCATGTCGGGCGCCCCGTGTGTCTCGGGCGCCCACTGTGCCACGCTACTGAAGGCGGCTGCAGCTCACCATCGAGAAGCCTCGGTGATAAAACTTGACCGGTCAATCGGGAGCCCCGTGCGCATCGGGCGCCCCAGTCAGCCATTATCCCGAAGTCGAAGCGATCAGCCACGACCGAGAGCTCACCGGATCGGAAGCCACGTGGGGGGCGCCCCGCGCAAATCGGGCGCCCCCTGCCCTATATAAAGAGGGCCTCGACCCTCTTCAAAGGACATCAATTCCTACGAAGCTTCCACGCTCTTCTGCTTCCACGACACGCTCCCGACTCTTCCAACTCGAGCTGACGACGTCCTGCTGCTCCAACACTTCGATCTACAACGGACGTCGGTAACAAAGAGCCTAATTAAGTTTACTATTCTGATTCTGTAATATTTATTGTAAACTTTCTCGCACGTATAGAATTGCCCGCAGAAAACGGTCAACGACCGTGGGCCTTGGAGTAGGAGTCGACACAGGCTCCGAACCAAGTAAAAACGAAATTGTTAGCATTGTTTTTCCGCTGCGCACTTACTCTTTTTAATCTTCCGAAAAACGAACTGCGACATTCACCCCCCCCTCTCTCGCAATTCTCGATCCAACACAAAATCCTCACCAATAGTATCCCAAGAGTGCTTAAAAAATTTGGAGCCATAACCATCCGGACCAAGCGCTTTCTGATCTCCAATGCTAAATAAAGCTTGCTTAATTTCTGCAGGTGTTGGCTCCCTAATCAAGGCCTCTTGCTGCTCCACAGTAAGCGATCTACCAAAAGGCAAGCATCCACGCAGCAGAGGTTGGCTTTGAGTAGGCGTCCTTAGCAATCCCTAATAGTGCATCAAGAATTCAACAACCACTTCCTCTTGGCAGTGTGTTATCTCACCTGAGTCTTTCTCCAGTACTACTATCTCCCTTCTCTTATTATTCCTCTTTACCAGTGCATGGAAATATGTAGTATTCCTATCAGCTTCGTTGAAGTATTTTACCTTCGCTTTCTGAGCACAAAATAGGTAATCTGCGTTACTTAGCTGAGCTGCCAATTGCTGCATGCGCCTATACTTCAGTTCAAATTCCCCACTTGTGAGCCCTGCCTGCTACATCTGATGGAGTTCTGCCAATGCACAAGCTGCTTTCTCATGAATGTGCTAAAAATGCTGGTGATTAAGCTGTTTGAGGTCTGACTTTAGATGAGCAAGCTTCCTTTTTAGCCTGAATTGTGTCGTACTCCAGTTTCCTTGCCACTGAACAGATGCCCAATTGCTGGCCACCACAGTCTAGAAATCTACATGGAGAGTCAACATGTTAAAAATTTTGAATGGCCTCCTTCCCAAGTCATTGCCATCCAGAATCGTAACCAAGCAGGGAGTGTGATCTGAGTATTGGCCTGGTGAAAGGAAATATGCCATAGTCCTCATTCTCTCTTCCAACCATCGTTTGTTGACCAACACCTTGTCAAGTTTACAAAACACATCACCATTGGACCATGTGTATCTACATCCTACCTGTCGAAGGTCTTCTAGCGAATTGAGCAGTACAAATTCCTAGAAATCAGCCACCTGGAGGTTACAACTCTTCCTCCTTTCTTATCTGCAGCTATAAGTGGTGCGTTGAAGTCCCCCATTAGCAGCCGCGACATGTCCATCTCTGCACCAATACGGTTTAATCCCTCTCATAGCCTTCTTCTACTTGTGATTGATAGCTGCCCATACACAAAAGTAATCTGATACTTTCTTTGAGACATCCGGCAAGTCACCATTGTATGGGCAAATTGCGCATCTCATTCACTGATTTGCAGAGTAACCCTTGCTGAATTCCAGATGAGCATAATCCTGTTGCATTGTGAACTTGAGGTGTCCAAAACGTGATGCTGCATTTTCGACTGCTGAAATCACTCAGCTTCATCCTAGCATAAGCCTAATCAATCAACTTGGTCTCCATAAGCCCCATAACTGCAATCCTATTCTTGTGAAGGAAGCCTTCTACTTCCTTCTGCTTAGGACCTTGATTAAGGCCCTTTACATTCCATGCCGCAATCTTCATGGTGGTGAAGACAGTCTTGACTGTCTCAAACTTGGTGGCCTAGTGTTGCTAGCTGCCTGCTTACCAACCGTGTCTTTGCATCCCCTACTACCTTCCTTTCTTTGGTTAGGTGAATCTTCTTGTCGCCTTCCCACCGACCTTGCTTGCATTCCATCCTTGAATTTTGCACATTGAAAATATGTAGCTGGTAGAGCCATGACCAGTTCAACAACCCTTGTTGCACCATACCTCACAAATCCAGTTTCCTCTATACCACTTTGGCTCTGGTTTGAACTGACCATCCACCACCATCCACATTGCTGTCTACTTCCACTGTCTTTGCGCACAGTTCCTCATCTGGTGTACAATTGCAGTCCCCTTCTGAACCTTATAATTGTGTATCATCACTACTTGTGCCTCCGGAAGTAGACCTGACGATGGGCCGGATGGCCCGTTGACCCGGTTCGTCGGGCTAAATCGGAACCAGCCCGGCAGGATGCTCCTGTAGGGCCAGTTCCTGTTCAGGGGGAGGAACCACCAAACCGACAGTTCGAACCGTCGGTTCCAACGGCTCCGAACCACCAGTTAAGCCATTAGAGATGTTTTTTTTTATTTTTTTCCAACGGTTAAGACCATTTGACCATTTTTTGATCAATGGCTATCATTTAGTGATCATTATGATCCAAACTCTATAAATAGGGAGTTCATTTCATCATTTTCACACACATCTTCTCTACTCTCATACTCAACTTCATATTCTCTAGCATTTTCGGCTTCATCTTTCGACGATAATGGAAAGTGGTCACGGAGTCTCATCATCTCGATCTCGGAGGGGAAAAGAAATAGCGTACAAGGATCCCAGCATCCAAATTCAATCCACCGATGATGAGACCGAGGCTCAGCCCCAGCACTTCCGATGCCTGAAACGCAAGAAAATACCGATGTAATTACCTCTAAGGTTCGGAAAAATCCTCCTTTAAAATCTTCTATTTTCACTCAATATTTTGAGAAGGTCACACTTCCGTCGGAAGAATTACGTGCAAAATGTAAGTATTACAATGCTTCCTACAAATTCCAAGCCGACGGCGGCTATGGGTCATTAAAACGACTTGTAAAAACAAAAGACCCGACGGAATATGAACTTGACCGCTCTCAAACACAATTATCAAGATTGTTTAGTAGTAGTAGTACCGATTCTGGCTTATTTTTAAATTCTGATAATAAATTAAAAGAATCATTAGCTAAATTTATTTCCGTAAAATATCTTTCTTTTAGTTTTGGATCTAAATGCACATTCTAAGATTTTTGTAAAGAATCTCTTAATCCATTTGCTAAATGTGTTCCTAGAACTATACTTACACGTACAATTAAAAGATTAATAAAACAAGAAAAAAATTTAATTGATGAATTTAGTAAATTAAATAATAAAATTTTTTTATGTTCCGATATTTGAAGTGATCATTAACAAACTCGTTCTTGTATAGGTATGACTTGCCATTGGATTGACAATTCTTGGATCCTCCAAAAAAAATTACTAGCTTATAGATTTTTTGATGATTCACATACTGCCCATAAAATTACACAATTATTATATTTAATTTTAGAAAATTATGGATTGACTCATAAAATATTTTCAATATCATTAGATAATATTAGTTCTAATACCGCTTATCTAGATGAACTAAAATTTGTTTGTCAACCTGTTATTGGTGGTTTATTTTTTCATATTCGTTGTATATGTCATGTTTTAAATTTATGTGTTCAAGATAAATTAAAACTTTTAGAAAATTATATTCAACTAATTAGAATCACAATTTTATATTTATGGTCACATCCATCTATGATAAAACAATGGAGTAGATTTTGTAGAGCTAATGGAATGAGATCTAAAAAATTTTCCACATGATGTTCCAACACGTTCGAATTTAATATATCAATTATTACAAGATTCATATAAATATAAAGATTTATTATGTTTATTTTTTACGTAAAATAGTAATACCAATATAAATTTATTTTCATAATAATGGAATATTTATGGTAATATTTGTGAAATTTTAAATATATTTAATGACGCAACTGAACAACTTTTCAGTATTTATTATCTCACTGCTCATTTAGTTTTAGTGAATTTTTCTAGTATAGTATTAATATTAAATAAACATATCAATAATGAAGATTTAACTTCTTGCATATTAGCTATGAAAACTAAATGGAAAAAAAATATTTTTATTTTATTCTTGAAATTTATTTAATTGCATTTGCTTTAACCCTATATTTAAATTAGAAGATCCACAAAAATGTTAACTTTATATTACGACGCTTTAATTTATATTAAAGATTCTTCTTCTCCAAATCTAATTAATATTATATATAATATTAGAAATTATTTATATGATATTTATAATCAATATTATATTAAATATAGTATACAAACTAATATTTCTGAAGTACAACAGTCTACTAGTATTAATTTAAAACTTACAAAAGCACAACTTTTATTAAAAAAACAAACGAAACGTCCACGAGGATCCTAAAGTTCCACACAGGAACTTGAGAATTATTTTACGACTTCTTTTGATTTTAATGAAGTGGATAGCGAATATTTTGATATCTTGAAGTGGTGGTCACAAAAGGCTCAAAGTTTTCCTGTTCTCTCTGTGATTGTAAAAGAAATTTTAGTTTGTCCTGTGTCAACTGTTGTTGTAAAGCAAACATTCAGTACCAGTGACAACATATTAGATGAATGACGATCAACAATGTCTCCCGACTCATTGAAAGCTCAAGCATTACTAGACGATTGGATCAAAATCGAGAAAAAAAATTCAAAGAATGCAACTTTCAAAAGACGAAGTCGAAGAATTTAATACCGAAAGAACGAATATAACGGAAATGGAAGGAAATTAAAATGAGTGATAAAAATTATAAAAGGATAAAAATATAAAAGTACTACGTGAGCTTTGATTCTCTACACCCTAAGGGGATACGTAGGCAAATTAAATAGGTGCAAGCCCTTTTTAATAAATTTTATATTTTAAATTTTATTTTTTAATATAATAATCTTAAACCATGATGAATCGTGAACCGAACTATGAACCAAACCGTGAACTGGCGGTTTCAAACCGTGAATCGTAATCGTCTTGGACGATTAAGATTCATGGTCGACCTCTCACGAACCGTCGAACTAACGATTCCGAACCGTGGTCGGGTCTATCTAGAAGCCTCCTCTAACTGCTCTGTCTCCTCTGAGCTTGTTCCTCCCATCCCTTGCTCAGCTCTAGAAGACTCTGACACCGCTGTGCTTGTCTGAATCTACACTTCTCCAAGCACATTTCTTGGTTCCGTACCAATGGTAGCTTTCTCCCGACTCCATGATTCAATACTTGCCTTACTATGCACCTCCTGATACAATGCAATTGCCCTCCCCCTGACTTGCCTTGAGCTTCCCTCCCCAGTCTTTGGCACATTCAAGTTAGTGTCCATGGTTTCCAGAATCGGCATCATGTGTTTGGCTGCTCGCTGCGTGGGATCCAGAGCTGCTCGGCTGTTATCGTCAGTAGTTTGCCCCCCCCTCTCATCCTTCGCCTCCACCTGCCAAAAACCCCATCAACCCTACTACTTGTCCATGTCCCATAACAAATGCATGTAAAGAAAAGGGAAAGCAAGATCAGGGTCAGGGAAACTAAGTTTACTTGGCTTGAGAAGCCCAGATAAGGATGAAACTGACTATGATTATATAGAGCTTAAATTAACCACTGATTTATATCCTACTGATTATCTAAATCCAACTTATTTATGTACCTTATCCAACTTATTTATGTACCTTAGTCAGAACCCAACTCTATCGATAATGTTATCTCACGATTGGAAAAACTTGAAATTATTGGTAAAAACCCTACCAAATATTGGGAAAGAGATAAGGTATATTGTAAACTTAATATTATCAATCCATACTTAACAATTAAAGCTCAAGATCTGAAATATACAAACTGGGCAAGAGAAGAACGCTCTATGCATATTACCCAATTACTTGCTTTAAAAGTCATACAAAGATCAGATTCTAGACATAGAAGTCTAGCCTTTATAGTAAATAAAGAAGCTAAACAAAAGAGAGGGCAATCCCGAATGGTTTTTAATTATAAACGATTAAATGATAATAGTCATGAACATGGCTATAAAATACCCGATAAGGAACAACTATTAAATAAAATCCAAAATTCCAAATGGTATTCAAAATTTGATATGAAATCTGGATTTTAGCAAGTTAAAATGCATCCTGACTCCATCTCTTAGACAGCCTTTTCCTGTCGAGAAGGTCATTTTGAATGGCTAGTAATGCCTTTTGTGTTAAAAGTAGCTCCTCAAATCTTTCAACGAAAAATGAATGATGTATTTCACAGTGTTACTACTTTTACTTGTGTCTATATAGATGATGTTTTAGTATTTTCCAAAACAAAAGAGGAACATTTTGCACACTTACATATGGTATTCACACTTTTTGAAAAACATGGATTAATTATTTCTCGAAAAAAATACAATTAGCAGTACCATATATTGACTTTCTGGGAAGCACTATAAGACAAGGAAAAATAGCTTTACAATCTCATATTACTACCAAAATATTAGCTTACCCAGACAAAATGGAAGACATTAAGACTCTGCGCTCTTTCTTAGGCCTGTTAAATTATGCTCGACCATATTTAAAAGACATTAGAAAAATTAGTGGTTCATTATATAATAAAACTTCCCAAACATGACAAAGATATTTTAACCAACAAGATATAAATTTAGTACAACAAATTAAACAGTTAGTACAAAACCCACCCCTATTAACCTTACCCCTTGACTCAGACTATTTAGTCATAGAAACAGATGGATGTGAAACCGGATGGGGAGAAGCTTTATTTAGAAAACTCTCTAAATATGATCCAAAAACTTCTGAAAGTCTTTGTCGTTACACTTCGAGAAAATATAAAAAAAAGGACATTTAACCTCTCTGGATTATGAACTTTTAGCTGTTATATATTGCTTTGATGCATTTATGCTCTTTATATGTAGTAAAAAAGAAATAACCATAAGAACAGACTGTGAGGCAATAGAACATTATAGCCAGCAAACAAAAGGAATAAGAAAAGGGTTAGGAGCTAAAAGATGGATTAAATTTCAGGATACCATTATAAACAAAGGACTTAATATTACATGAGAACATATTAAAGGTTTGAATAATTCCTTAGCAGATACTTTATCCCGTTTACTTCACTAATTTGTAATATACAGGATGAACAGACAAAGAAAAGTGAGAACTTATGGGCAACAAACCATGAAGTTTGGTACTCAAGAACTTCTATAATACTTTAGAATGAAGATCTTTTTCAGTATGAACTTCGTACTCAACTTGATCCAGTCCAACTTTGTCTTATTGACAATATATGGAATATCTCCACTCCCCATGGAGTAGCTAATCACAAGATTGCCATCATTTATGCACTCTCCATCTACTTTTTAACTACTATACAAAAATCGTTGGGAAAAAAAATTTCTTGTTATGCTATACTTACGACCCACAAGCAAGCCTTTACTCTACATGGGAGGAGGTAAGACAACTACTTCCTGAGTCCAATAAGCCTCCTTACAAAGGCTATTACTCAATTGATGAAGCTTACGACACATTACGCAGCAAACTTGGGCCTAATTTCTTTATTAGCCCATTAGTCCATGAACTTCTTATTCAAGAAAACAAAACTTATTTATCTGCAGTCATACATCAACAAGAAGATACTGCCACTTCCTCTACTACTCGTTCTTTACCAATGAACTATCAATCACTGGAAATATTACAAGCAAAAAGTACACAAAAAGAAGAATGCACTTTGTCAGAATACAAAAATCCACCCACAGATATACTTACTGACATTCGATTGCTTGGAGACTTCACCTCTACTAGTCAACACTTTTTAGAATTACATGAAGCTCTTACTTGGTTTCATAACCACCCCATGCCAGGTATTATGGAGAAGAATACTCCTATAAACTTAAATGTAAATAGACTTTCCCTCAATGCGCAAAACTAGAATTATTAGATATGGGATGTCGTTGCCAACTTCTATACTCTTTCAGAAGAGCCTGCATCCATTTTGAAAATTTTGAACAAAAGAATTATAGAGGAAGACTTATCACTCCGCTAGCTTTACTTGTAACGACCATAAAATCCTCTCAATATTTTCTTTAAAATATTGATCATGCCTATATGAATTCTTGAGTAACATATGAATACTAGCATGAACCTTAGCATGATTTCTTATATAGATTAAAAAGCTAAGTACTAATGGGCCTTACATGGGCTCTTCTAGTACCATGGCTATTAGTGGACCTTAGGTAGAATTTTAACATAAATAGAAATGAATTCCAATTAGAAATATTAGCATAACTCTTGGTGGGCTCTTATGTGGGCCTTGCCAAAAATAGGAGTAAATGGGATAAAAAGAAAGTGCATGCACCAAGGATTGAACCTTGGACCTAGAATAGAGGCAAAGTCTCATCATGCATGTACTAACTAATTCACCTAGCAAGGGAGTGCTATTGGAAAAGGAAGAAGAATTTAGTTGAGGCTAAAGAAAGTGGAAGAGATACCATGTGAAGAGGCACCATACCCCTTCACTTAGTATAAAAGGGATGGATGAGAAGTGAAGAGGCTTAAGTTACTTTTCTCCTTTTCTTCTTCCACCAAGGCTCTTCCTCTTCTCTCTTCTTCCTCCTTCTTGCCGTGAGCCACAAGGGAGGTCTTCCCCTTGGAAAACTTCACAAGAGGACTCCCTCTTGAAGATCCAAAGTTCCTACAAGGCTACAAGGGAAAGGGGTATTCTAAGGTCAAGAAGGTCTTCACTCTTTTCCCTATTTAACGTTTATAACCAAGACAACAAGAGGTAAGACTCCCTCACCTGTGGTATAATAGTTTTTATGTTGTCTATCATGATTTAAGTTTTGTTTGGGATCTATGTTGAGAAAACTATGGACTTAGGGTTCCTACAACTTTCGGCCAAGCACCCTTTTTGGGTTTAGGATGATGTTAAAACCTCACTTATGCTTCCTAATGCTTTCTCATGATAAATAAAGAATGAATTATGAGTTGTGGAATTTTTGTAGCACCCTAAGACCCTCATGAAGTTTCGGCCACCTCTTCCTTTCCATGGTTAGGATTAGATCTAACCCTCCAAGCATGCTTATTATGATTCCCTATAATATAATGGATGTTAATTGTGAATTATATGAATTTTCCATGGATTGAAGACCCCTCTAGGGTTTCGGCCAAGACCAAATTATAGGGCTAGGAATTAGGGTTAGCCCCAATCATGTGTTCTAATGGCTTCCTATGACATTGTATGTATTGTATGGGCTTTACTTTACTTATGGTACCTTACATGTTGCTAGAATAATGGGGCTTTTATCTACAACTTTTGGTCAAGCACCAAGTCTAGGGTTTGGGTTAGTCTAAGGTTTCAAGTGTACTTGTTTATGGCTTATTATGATGTAGATATATGTTCAAGCATGTTGTATGAATTTTATGATGCCTAAACCCTAACTTCATGTGCTATGCATCATGACCTTGTATGCTTATATTATGTGTCATGTTTTAGTAGGTTTTATTTATGGATGTTTTAAACCATATACCATGAACACATGTGTTGTGAAGTAAACATCATGTTTATGTAGAATTATGCATGCATTAGGTTAAATGCCTTGAACATATGTATATTATGGTTATGTAAACCTACGCATGTATTATGTTGAATGTCATGAACCTATGTAGTATGTATCATGTTCATATGGATCCTACCCATGCATGCTTTATGATAGATACCATGATCATGTATGCTATGTGATATGTACCATGTATGAAAAAAAAACTTATCTATGCATGCTTACCTTATGTACCATGATCATGCAAGCTTTATGAACTAAGATGATGTTTATGCTTTAAGGTATAATTATATATGTATGTCATGTCTTATGAATGAAGATGATGAATGAAGATGATGTTCATGCCTCTATGACATAATGATGTGTACATGGCATACCTTATGAATGAAGATAATGTTCATGCCATTAAGGTATATTGATGTTATGCATTAACTATGAATGATGAAATGCTAAGTATGCTTTATACCATGCTTCATGTATTAAGATCATGTTATGTCTTTAAATATGCCATGTAAGTTCTATGAATGATGTAAAAAGAAACATGTGAAGCTATTTTACTTTATGGATGGGCTTGTACCGGACCCAAGTAAGGTCCAAGGGATGGGCTCCTTATGAAAGCCTCGGTGTGGGACTACCGAAGCAGTCCCCGGTTCTGGGACTACCGAAGTTGTCCAACAGGGATGGGCTCCTTATGAAAGCCTCAGTTCTGGACTACCGAAGTTGTCCCTAGATTGAAGGTAACCTAGTACCCTAGTAGGTCGAGACTAACTACCTCGTATTTACTTAGGGATGCGCGCAAATGATGGATGTATGTATGTGGTACAAGCCGGGGCCCCCATGATGTTATGATTTATGTTCAAGTATTTATAATTATGTTTTTCAAATAAGCATCCTTATGTTATGTGCATTTAACTCATGCATTCATTCATGCTATGCATCTATGCCATGTCAAGTATGTCATATGCTTATGTTTATGTCAAGAACTATGCCATGTCAAGTATGTCATATACTTATGTTTATGTCAAGAACTATGTCATGTCAAGTATGTCGTATGCTTATGTTTATGTCAGGAACTAGGCCATGTCAAGTATGTCATATGCTTATGTTTATATCAAGGACTATGTCATGTCAAGTATGTTCATATGCTTATATTTTATGTCAAGTACTTCTTATGCCATGAGTTCTATGCACCTTCATTTCATGTTAAGCACTTCTATATGATTATGTGTTTTCATGTACATCTATATGCCTCCTCATGTCAAATGCTTTATGAATACCTTCTCATGGTATGTTTTTGTGTTANCGAACCTCCGACGCCGTTCTTGGTTGTAAGTCCAAGATATCAATGTAAGTACTGCTCACCTGCAGTAAGAGGCGGTTTTTCCGCGAGAATTTCCTTTAAAAGTTTTTAAAAGAGATATTTCCTTTTTGTTTGAGTTTTTGCATGTGATCTTAGTTCATTATATGCTTATATATATGTTGATTAATACCCTATGTGAGTTTAGGGTCCAAGAAAAGCTATGAGAAAAGAAAAGAAAAGATAAAGATAAGAAAAGAAAAGGCCAAGGCCTTAAGAAATCCCCAAAAGTCAAGACTTAGGGATTTTAGCACGCAAGGTGCTCCAGAAAATGCCAAGGCATTTACAGATAAGAAAGAAAAGAAAGAAAAGCTATTTTATATTATAAGGCCAGTACCCGGCGTCCAAGGGCGTCGTTAAAGAAATCCAGGTGTCCAATTCCAAGGTCTTGGCCCTGGTAGACCAAGGTCTGCTCTATTAGGATTGGTGGCTCGCTACCCCAACCTTTTAGGGAACGCGCATATGAGATGGTACTTACGTCTTCAGTGGATCCAAGTGATTATTATTTTCAAGTATATGCTTTAGCAAAGTTTCGAAAATTTAAGAAAGTTTTCAAAAGTTAAAGAATAGCTAAAGTTTCAAGTTGAGCCAAGAAAAGTAAAATGAGATTTATTATTGCTTGAGTATGCATGTTTTGAGCTATACATGTCCTTAGTTTTCTTTCAAGCATATTAGTATCTCATATGATGTTCAGTTTGATCTAGAAGCATGTTTGCATATTTCGAGTTTTTGTGAGCTAGATAGTAATTACTAAGCTTTTTGCTTACTAGTTGCATTTCCTCTTATTGCAGATAAAGGTAAAGGCAAGCAATTCTGAAGGAAGACGACGAGGCGGTGCTGAGTAGAGTGTGTGTGGTGGCTGATTATGGAGAGATCTTTGGCACAAGACTATTTAGTTATTTAATTCACAATGTTATAGTTCATTTGAATTATAAGTTCTTGCTTTATGGAGTTTAGCGAACATTTAAGTTTCGGATAGTTTTACATGCTCAATTGCTTAGAGTAAAGATTCCATGTCATTTCATTTAGCTTATATATTTTTATGTTTGCATTGGATGAGTAGAAATGTGAGTAGATGGAGATATTGATACTTTGTTAGAAAATAGACGTATGTGCCAAGATAGTATCAAATTCTCTTTGAATTAAGTTTTATTGCTTAAATATGTTTAGAAAAGTTGCATTCACATTTCATGATGCTTTAGAAAGGTCATAGAGCATGTATTTGGTTTTATGGATGTATAGAAGTCAAGATTGGTACAAACTTTAGCGTTAAAGTTCATATAACTTTTATAGTTTATTTTCTTCCGCAAAAGTCTAAATTCCAAGTTTATGGATTCATTTTGATTGGCTAAATTGTTTAGAAAACTGACATAGAGTATAGAAATGACATCATAGTATTATATGGCTCGAAAATACATGATTGGTGGACCTTTGAAGCAAGTGCCGAAACCTGTAATTCAAATCACAGGCCTATCAGTCGACTGATGCAGTATCAGTCGACTGATACCTGCAGTTTGAGTTGGGCGAGGCAAGCAACAAGTGTACCAATTGCGAGTTTTCGGGATGGTAAGTGTGATATGTTAATATGTATGATTGCTTGAGTTAGAATATGATTGTTAGATGAATTTAAAAGTTTAAAAAAAAAAGATTTCCGCATTTTTAGTCATGTATCAAAAGTAGAGAAGTAGAGAGAAGTAACGATCCGTCTGAAGCAGAGAAGGCGGGTCGCTACACCTCATCTCACCTAAAGATATGAGGTTGTCTTGCTTATGTAAAGCGGACTGTATCAGACAAATTGGATGCTAAGTCTGATAAATGTCTATTTATTGGATACCCTAAGGAAACGAAAGGTTACCAATTCTATCATCTCTTGGAACAAAAGGTGTTTGTTTCAAGGCATGCTGTATTTCTAGAAAAAGAATTTCTTTTACAAGAAAACAGTGGGTGTAGCATTGAACTTGAAGAAGTTTAAGAAACTCCAATAGACATTACAGAGACACCTAGTCTAGACCCACAACCAATAACTCATAATGATGAGATATCAGTTGATCCTAAAACAACACCACTTCTTCGTAGGTCTGATAGGACACACAATATTCCAGAGAGATACGGATTTCTCATAAGTGAATCGAATGACGTGTTACTCATTAACGATGACGAACCTATCAGTTAATTCAGAAAGGGATAAATGACTTGAAGCCATGAAGTCGGAAATGGATTCCATGTACAAAAATTAAGTATGGGACTTGGTTAACCCACCTGAAGGGATTAAGCCCATAGGGTGCAAGTGGGTTTTCAAGAAGAAAACCGACATGGAAGGTAATGTTGTTACCTTTAAGGCTAGATTAGTGGCAAAAGGATATCGTCAGAAATAAGGAATTGATTATGACGAAACATATTCGCCAGTAGCTATGCTTAAATCCATTCGGATGCTCCTGGCCATAGCAGCTCATTATGATTATGAGATATGACAAATGGATGTGAAAACAACTTTCCTTAAAGGAAACCTGCTTGAGGATGTATACATGATACAACCTGAAGGATTCACATCGGTTAATAAAACCAAAGTATGCAAGCTTCGATGATCCATATATGGACTAAAGCAAGCATCCAGGAGCTGGAATATCCGTTTTGATAAGACAATCAAAGAGTTTGATTTCTCACAAAATCCTGACGAACCTTGTGTGTACAAGAAGGTTAGTGGGAGTGCAGTTGTATTCCTAGTTTTATATGTCGATGTCATATTACTTATAGGAAACGATATATCAGTCTTACAGTCAGTTAAAATTTGGTTGTCCAAAACTTTCTCAATGAAAGACCTGGGAGAAGCAACCTATATCCTTGGGATTAGAATCTATAGAGATAGATCAAAATGATTGCTTGGTCTTTCGCAGTCTACATATATAGACCGAGTGCTAGAAAGGTTTAGCATGTCGGAATCCAAGAAAGGTTACCTTCCCATCAGGCATGGGATCAACCTTTCGAAGTCTATGTGTCCGCGCACAGAAGACGAGAGGATTTGCATGAGTAAGATTCCTTATGCATCTACGATAGGATCTATCATGTATGCTATGGTATATACTAGGTCCGATGTATCGTATGCTCTGAGCGTCACAAGCAGATACCAGTCTGATCTAGGAATGGATCATTGGGTGGCTGTCAAGACAATCCTCAAGTACTTAAGAAGCACTAAGGATGTGTCCCTAATATATGGAGAAGGTGATATGGTAATACGTGGGTATACAAATGCCAATTTCCAGACAGATAAGGATGACTCCAAATCTCAGTCCGGATACGTATTTATTTTGAATGGAGGCGCAATAAGTTGGAAGAGTCCCAAGCAAAACACCATAGCTGATTCTACCACGGAAGCGGAATATATTGCAGCTTCGGTAGTAGCAAAGGAAGCAGTCTGGATCAAGAAGATTGTCTCAGAACATGGTGTGGTTCCAACCATTGATGAAGCAATACCGGTTTACTGCGACAACAATGGAGCTATTGCACAAGCGAAGGAACCATGGTCTCATCAGCGATCCAAACATGTGCTTCGCCACTATCATCTGATCAAAGAGATTATAAGTAGGAATGATATACAAATTGAGAAAATTCCCACTGAAAGGAATTTAGCGGATCCTTTAACTAAGGCCTTGCCTCAAAGCAAGTTTGAGGGTCATGTTAGAGCCTGTGGTATTGGGTACCGTAGCGACAAGTGGGAGTTTGTTAGTGATATGAGAGAAGTGTCCTAAGGCAATCGCCTTATGATTGTAATAATTTATTTTAATAAATGAATATTCACTATTTGAGTATACATATTTGTGTATTTGATTGAGATCTTAAACTCATTTACTGAATGTCTGCAATATAATTCATAGCATGAGAGAATTTGTGATGAATTCATAACTAGTGATTATCTCTACATGTGCAATTGTGAATATTGAAATTGTCCCTAGTCGATGAATTGATAAATACAGACACTATCAATTCTGTTGAGACTAGCATGAGTTATTCTCTAATCAGCTGATTCTCACTGGCTGGTGACATTGAGATGTCTAGATATAAACATGAATGCTAGTTAAGGGAACTAGTTCATTGGAGTGACTGGCTGTAAAACTTCATATGGAAGTCTACATATAGATATGTCAGTGAAGTTCTTACTGCATCTTAAGTACGATGTTCCTTTGACTTGCGGTGTTCAAGTCATCTTGGTCACGGAGACTTATACTTTGACATCTTAAGCAAGCATCTCCAAGGAGGTGTGGACCCAGGATGATTGGGTATAAGCCGAAGTGCCCGAAGATGTTTGAACAACCTACAAAGGATTCACCACTCCTTACGAGGAGATGTATACCCGAGGCCTATCGTCGGATTGTTACTTGAAGCCTCTGGCCAGAGCATGACATGTTTAGAGTATGAATCTCTTAAATACATGAGAGTAATTAGAATCCGTAGGATGAGAAAACGTTACTTGGGCTAGGTGTGACGTAGTCAGCCTAGTGGGGACTGACACACATAGACCATGTCCTGAACCAAGTGGGTATAAGATAGTGAAGGGAATGGGGCACGATTGATTATAGCTGC
Organism: Boesenbergia rotunda; assembly: GCA_024364735.1. NCBI lineage: Eukaryota > Viridiplantae > Streptophyta > Magnoliopsida > Zingiberales > Zingiberaceae > Boesenbergia > Boesenbergia rotunda. The sequence goes on from JAGFNQ010003287.1 coordinate 98,200, forward strand.
TGAAGGGTTTAAGAATTGTTTCTGAGGTCAACCGTTGATCTTTCGATTAATTGGGGATCATGATGTACTACTAGGTGCCACTCATGATCGTTCTATAATTAATTGATTAATTATACACGGCCAACATAAATCGAAAGCCTATTTAGTCACACACACTACGAGTAATCCGAGGGATTTAAAACAAGTTAAAAATTGGATTTTCCAATCAAGAGAGATTATGTTTGGTTGAGCCAAACGATAAGTCGAATCTGAATTTTTCAGAGACGCATCGGAAGCGTAAAATGGCTAAGTCTTTTGAAGACTTAATAGATGAATTAAATAAGTTTAATTCATTAGGGCTTGGCTTGGGCCAAAGAGGGCCTCCATCCTCTTTGCTTGGCCGGCCACAACAATGGGAGAGAACTAAGTTTTTGGTTCAATTTATAAAATAAACCAAGTGTGGTTTGTTTTATAAAATTATGGATGATATAAATTTTTTATATAATAAACCAAGGTTTGGTTTATTTTTCATGGAAATTAAAATGAACCATGGATTGGTTTATTTTATAAAATCAATCATGGATTGATTTACCATGATTAGGAAATTTATTCCATAGGAGAGAAGATTTTTATCATGAATTAAAATATGATTTTAACCATGATATAAAATCAAACTTGGCATGATGGAATAAGTTATTCCATATTTGAGAGGCTTGATGGTTGAGAGACCACTATATAAAGGACCCAAGGCAAGGCTTGGGTATGAAATATCGAGATGAAGACATAGGCTCTCTCCCTCTCTTTCTCTCCTTCTCTTCTCCCCTTCTTGCCGTGCGCCAACCAGCCCCAAGAAGGAACACCAGCCGACCATCCTTTTGTGGTTAGTCTTCCAACTTCTCTTTTGGTTTTTCTCATCACGTTCTCAGAGAATCTAGTAGTTCTCGAGAACACGAAACTCGTGGCTTTGCGAAGTCATCCCGAAGATACTCGGCGTGGACGCGAATAGAGGCGGAGCTTCCAAGGGACGCTTACGGTTGGATCTCATCCCTTCCTTCGAGTTACGCGAGGTAATATGTAAATTAGTTTACGTTTCTGCAAAAAAATTTAAATATATGATCATGTCTACATAAGATAAAATTGCATGCTTAGATGTGCGGTTAAATGATTTAGAGAAATTATTTATGCTAAACCTTCCGCTGCACGTAATTAATTTTAAAATTACGAACCCGCACCCATGTCAACATGCACCCGGTCCCAACAGGTGGCAGTTAGCTGGGATTGGATCCCAGCTTCTGATAAGTATGTCCTAAACTCTCCAAAGAGGTACTCTCCACCACGATCTGATCGTAGTGTCCTGATACCTTTACCTTAACGCTTCTCCACATCGGCCTTGAATTCTTTGAACTTGTCAAAGCATTCAGACTTACGGCGCATCAGGTAAACATATCCATACCATGAATAATCGTCAATGAATGTGACGAAATATTCAAAGCCGCCTCTAGCTTGGATTGGCATAGGGCCACATAAATCAGAATGAATCAGTTCTAACACATCTTTGGCCCTATACCCCTTGGCCTTAAAAGGCCTCTTGGTTATCTTACCTTTCAAGCAAGACTCACAGGTCGGGAGATCTTCCACCACTAATGAACCTAGGGGCCCGTCAGCTATCAACCTCTGAATCCTACTAATGTTAATATGACCAAGCCTAAGGTGCCAAAGATATATCTGATTCATCTTAGAAGGCTCCTTTCTCTTATTTAAGTTAAATGATGAGCTATTTACTTCAGTATGCATCGTGGGAGTTATTGATTCTAGAGTATACAGATTGCCAGCCATTGTACCCGAACATATAATCTCTCTATTTCATTTAATAACAACTTTATTATCAAAAGCAACATAATATCAATACATTATCAACTTAGAAACTGAAATTAGATTCTTTCTAAATGAGGGTACATAAAGGCAATCTCTCAAAACTAACACTTTATTTCACTCAAAAGACAAATGGAAAACTCCCACTGCAACTGTTGCCACTTCCGTAGCATCGCCCATGTAGACCACGATTTCTCTCTTATCCAGCCGTTGGGTTTCCTGGAACCCCTGCAGAGTATTGCAGACATGGTCAGTGGCTCCCGTATCTCCGCACCAGGTACTGGTAGATAGCACCACTAAACATGTTTCAATGACTATGGCTGAAGAAATACCTTTGTTTTGTCGAGGGGGACAGTCTGCCTTCTAGTGCCCAGTTTGCTTGCACGTGAAGCACTTGCCTTTCGGCTTCTTCACGCTAGTCCGGGGTCCCTGCGATGTTGCTGCCTTCTTGAATCCTCCTTGTTTCTTCTTCTTCGTGCCTTTTGGCACAGATGAAGAAACCCTTTGAGTTACTAAGGCCTGCGAGTTTTGGCGAAAAATGCCCTCTGCCGCTTGGAGTTCTCCTAACAGTTCACCCAACGTATAATCCCTTTTGTTCATATTATAGTTGAGCCTGAACTACTCAAAACTCCTAGGCAGAGACTGGAGTATAATATTGACCTGAGATTCCCCCTCGATCTGTGCTCCCAGTACCTCAATCTCATTGAGGTGAGCCATCATCTTTAGGACATGATCCCTCACGGGTGTCCCTTCGACCATAGTGGTTGTTATCAGACTCTTCATCGCGGACTGCCTAGCAGCTCGACCTTGGTGCCCGAAGAGATCCTTGAGGTTCAGCATCATGTCACTAGCAGTGGGCATGACCCGATGCTGATGTTGCAGCACATTCGACATCGATGCCAGAATGTAGCACTGCGCCATCTCATCCGCCTTGACACACTTCTTGTAATGCTGCTTCAACTCATCACCAGAGTCTTCTCTAGGCCTTTCCAGACATTCCTCGAAGAGTACAAATTTGTACTCTTCAGCAGTGAGGACAATGTCTAGGTTCCTCTTCCAGTCTATGTATTTTGGGCCAGTAAGTTTATTTTCTTTAAGGATTGTAGCTAGTGGGTTAAAGGCCATTATGAAAAATCTCAGAATCACAACATACACTACTTTAGAAATCGAAAATAAATTGATTCGTCAAAACAATTAATTTTCGAAATGAACCAACATCTCAAACACCGAGAATTTGCATGCCACGTTAGTGTGGACGTATACAAACCCTACATTTGTTCGAGAAGGTTTTACCCATTAATCTTACTACCTTGTCAACCTAACTTTTTGACAAGTAAGACTAATAGTTGGTTATCTTCGGCCCCACAAGTTATTAGCAGTGATTCAGTTGGGGAGGATACTAGTAATTGTACCTAAGTGTTTACCATTGCACGTCACTAAGAGAATTATTTAGGATTATGTGCCTTCCGTTGGGGAAGTACACACGCTCTTCAATAATCCTCTATAATCTTTTCTGATCTTGTGATCCACAGAACAAGCCTATCCGTTATGGAGGAAGGCACTCAGAGCCAACGCGCGGGCTTGTTCGCATCACATTTCAAATTGCAATGGTGGTCGTGGGACCCTTTGGGTCCCTCTCCCACTTAGTAATTTATTTTGAGGAATTTTCTAGGACAACCACACAACCAAGCACATAACCAGATATATGAAAACACTGCAGAAAATCCTAGATTTTCCAACTTTCATAGCCCTTGGTCTCTAATGTGCCTCCAATCGTGTCGTCACTTCCTCTGCTCCTCCCTTCCTTCTGCGCAAGCTACCTCGAGGGATCTCCGAGCCGAAATGACTAGCTAATTGTTTATATCATTGATCCTATACTCCACGAAGGAGTATATATGAAAACTAGATCGAAAGTAAAATAAAAAGCTCGGTTAAATATGTGCCGTATTTAATTACAAAAATTAAATACCTAGTCTTGTCAACCCCGAGGATTAATTAATTACAAAAATTTGCATAACCATCACACAACAAATATTTGGCCATGAAGTTGGAATCTCGTGCTTACAACATAAAGTTAGCCTACGCACATCCACGCATCATCCAACAAAATAAAATGTATGAATATGCAAAAATTAACCAATCCTAAATACACAAAGCCGGAAACCTCAGCTCTGATACCAGTTGTTGAGTATGACTTGGCGTGTTTCCTAAGCGAATACTCGGTCGATCCGAGAGACCTCTCCATGTCTACAGATTAAAAAATTAATCCGAATGGAGACCCGTCTCCCTACGACCATCTCGTGCCGTATCGAACGATCCAAATCACAACTCAACCAATTACCAAAATCGGCCCTGTGATTTGCTTGACCGTTCGACCGTGGAAAAGGTGACAAGTTGATCGCCGACTTTTATGTTTATGGTTGGGGTCCAGTTAGTTAATTATTAACTATGATAAATAATCAAAATAATTAACTTTCACACATTAAATGACGAGACGAATGAATAAGGCACATAAACAACATAAAGATAATCAATGGAGCTTGGAATGAATTATACCTTTCCTATCACCACGCGGTCTTCTACCTTATGTCCCTCCCTTCGCGGACGTCGTGTGGGCGATGATCTTCTACGAACCGAGATCACCGAGGCCTCCGTACAATCACTCTTTCTTCTTCTCTCCTAGCCGAACCAAAACCCTAATCATACGGTTATCGCCGCCGACCCTTCTATCCTCTACCCTTGCGCCGCCGTCCCCCGGAGACTCCAAGGATTTACCGTCTTAGAAGTTGACCTTGAGAGGAGACCAAAGAAGAAGAAGAAGGAGAAGAATCTCCTTCCTAGATCACTCAAATCCGGCTGCTCACTCCTCCTTCTCCCTTTGGCGCTGCTGGCTTCAACAGCCGCCCGCCGACCCTCTCTCGTGCGCCACCCACTGACCCTCCACTCCTTGCCATTCACCACCAAAGGGAGGACAAGATCCTCCCTCTATCTAGCAGAGATTGACAGCCAAGGAGAAGAAAAGTGGGTTGACGAGGAAAAAGTTATTCCTCCTCTAACCGACGCCCTAAGAGAGAGAAACGAGGGAGAGAAAGTGAGATCACATTGGGTGGATTAATTGGATTGTCTAGCCTTGGTTTCATGGTCTCATTGGGTATATATAGGTCTAAGGTAGGGACCAAGAGGAGGAGTTGCATCTTGGCCCACCAATGGATCTAAACTCGATCCATTAATTAAGATCCATTCCACTAAAGGATCTTAATTGAACTTCCTCACCAACCCCCATATTTTCGTATGGGCTCCACATATTACGAGTCGTCCATCCTCCCATATTTATGATCTCAAATGCCCGTTAATTAATTTAAATTACTGAAAATTCAAATTAATTAACCTCTGAGTTCTTGATTAGTACCACTCGACCTTATCATCATGCCGGATCAAATCCACCTGCAGGGTTTAGCATGATGAACCTTTCGAGCTCGTCAAGGGGGCATCATCAACCCGACTCACTAGGACACGAATTCCATCAATAATCAACAGCACATCATATTTTTAATATTATCTCTCAACTTACCAAGCCTATCGATCTAACAGAATAGATATCGCCCTTTGGTAAATCAAAGAAATAATAGTTAATAATATATGCCCGATATTATATCGGGATTAAGGGATCGTACTCTATAATATAATCTTGAAGTCCTATCCAATTATCGTGTCAGTACAAATCGGATAACCTCGGATTTTGGTCCTACTCAATGTACTCAAAGCACACTAGTGTAATTCTATGGTCAAGACCAACCACACCTAATTACACTACAACCATTCTGATGGGTTGTCCAATTCTATCTCAGTTGTGAGCCTCTTATTTATACTAAGCAAGAAACTGATAACATAATCTTTCGTGTGACACCACATACTATGTTATCTACAATGCAAAGTAATTGGACTTCATGCATGTACTAATATAAATAGGCATCTAGTGTAGTTGTGATTCTCTTTTCAAAACTAAGATGTTCATATAAAGAAATTCATGTCTTTCAGTATACACATCTTACAGACTCCACCATGGAAGCTGAGTATGTGGCAGCCTCAGAGGTAGCCAAAGAAGCTGTATGGCTCAGGAACTTCATCATGGACTTGGATGTGATTCTTAGTTTGCCCAGAACTATCACAATCTTTTGTGATAATAGTGGTGCAGTTGCAAAGATGAAGGAACCACGAGCCCATATAGCGAATAAACACAAAGAGCGCAAGTACCACTTGATATGAGAAATTTTAAAGTGAGGAGAAGTGGCTGTCGCCAAGATTGCATCAGAGGACAACCTGGCGGATCCTTTCACTAAACCTTTTCCAGCTATAGCTTTTGATCGACATGTGGAGGATATGGGAGTCAGATGTATGACAGTGAGAGAACATCAGAGTCTTTGAGTATAAGTGGGAGATTGTTAGATGTATATACTAAAAGACTTGCTTTTTTTATATATGAGATCATCTTTTTTTTGAAAAGAGAATCACAACAACACTAGATGCTTGTTTATATTAGTACATGCATAAAAGTCTTTTACTTTGCATTGTAGATAACATGATCTGTGATGTCACACGAAAGATCATGTTATCAGTTCCTTGCTTAGTATAAGTAGAGGCTCACAGCCGAGATGGAATTGGGCAAACCATCGGGATGGTTGTAGTGTAATCAGGTGTGGTTGGTCTTGACCATAGAATTATACTAGTGTACTTTATGTGCATTGAGCAGGATCAAAATCAGAGATCATCCAATTTGTACTGACTTGATAATTGGATTGGATCTCGTATTTTATTATGGAGTACGATCCCTAAATCCTGATATGATAACGGGCACATACGATTAATTATTATTTATTTGATTTGCCAATGAGCGAGATCTATTCTGTTAGAGCGATATGTCCAGTACGTTGGGAAATAATATTAATTATATGGTGTGTCATTGATTATTGATGAAATCCATGTCCTGGTGAGTCGGGGTGATGATGCCCCCTTGATGAGCTCAAAAGGTTCATCATGTTAAACCCTGCAGGTAGATTTGATCCAACATGATGATAATGTTGAGTGGTACTAATCAAGGATCCAGAAGTTAATTAATTTAAATCATCAGTAATTTAAATTAATTGATGGGCATTCGATATCTTAAACACGGGGGGAAGGACGACTCATAATAAGTGGAGCTCATATGAAAATATGGGGGTTGGTGAGGAAGTTCAATTAAGATCCTTTAGTGGAATGGATCTTAATTAATGGATTCGTTTTAGATCCATTAGTGGGCCAAGATCCAACTCCTCCTCTTGGTCCCTACCTTAGTCCTATATAAACCCCATGGGACCATGAAACCAAGGCTTGACAATCCAATTGATCAACCCAAGGTTCTCTCTCTTCTTCTCCCTCCCTTCTCTCTCCTAGGTCACGCCAAAGAGGAGAAAGGGTTCTCCTCTTCTCTTCTTCTTCTTCCTCCTTCATTCTCTCGGTAGGAGGCCACCACTAGATAAAGGGACTCTTCTCTACTTCCTTTTGTGGTGTGCGCTGAGGGAGGAGCGGCTGCCGGTGAAGGAGAGGCGGCGATGGAGATTGCGGCAGCGGCGACACAAGGAAAGGGAAGAAGGGGTTGCGCGACCAGTTTGGGTATGGAGTAAGGAGCTTCTTCTCCTCTTCCTCTTCTTTTCTTTCCTCTCTAAGTCTACAGTCAGGCCGAGGAGGCTTTGGTGGCTCCGACGGCTGGCGGCACAAGGGTAGAGGAAAGAGGCACCGACGAGTAAACCCTAGAGGCTAGGGTTTTGATCGGTTTGAGAAGAAACGATTAATTAGACGCCTTGGTGATCTCGGTTCTCGGTAGCTCGTTGCCCACATGACGTCCGGGAGGGGAGGGATATAAGGTAGAAGGTTATGAGGTAAAAGGGAAGGTATAATTCTTCCTTAGCTACTATTCTTCTTTTGGTGCATTGTTGATTAGCTTCGTCATTTCATGTGTGTTAGTTAATTATTTTGATTTTTTATCATAGTTAATAATTAATTAATTGGACCCTGACCATAAACACAAGAACCGGCGATCCACTCATCGTCTCTTCCACGGTCGTTCAGTTAGGAGAACTACAAGGCACGATATTTGTGATTGGCCATGTTATAATTCGTACCGAACGATACGATGACGAGATGGTCGTTGGGAGATGGGTCTCCATTCGGATTAATTTTTAATCCATAGACATGGAGAGGTCTCCTATGTGTAGGTATGGCTTGGCGGTTTCCAAGATAACCACGTGGTCGTATCTGAGAGACCTCTCTATGTCCACGGATAAAAAATTTAATCCGAATAGAGATCCGTCCCTATAACGATCGATTCGTCGTCGTGTTAATTAGTCCAAGTCACAACTTGCCAAAAGGCTTTGTAACTTTTCGGATTAACTAACACGGAAAAGACGACGATTTGGATTGCTGGTTTTTGTGTTTATCTTCGGGGTCCAATTAATTATTATTATCTAAGATTTCAAATCAAAATAATAATTTAACACACATGAAATGACGAGCTAGATAAAATATGACACAATAAAACAAAGCATAAGTAAATAGGAGTTCGGGAGAAATATAGCTCGTCGTTTACCTCGCAGTCTTCTATCTTATGACCCTCCCCTCCTGGACATCGTGTGGGCGATGATCTACCAAGACGCGGAGTCACCAAGGCACTGGATCAATCCTTCTTCTTTAATCCTCTTCCTCTTTGGTAGCAAAACCCTAGCTAGGGTTTCGGCCACTTCCTCTTCCCACCTCTCCTCTTCTCGCCACCGACCACCTCGAGCTCCAAGCTCTGGATGACTAAGAGGCAGCTTCAAGAGACTGCTAGGAAGATGAAGAAAGGGAGGAAGAAGCCGAACAAGCTCCTTCTTCTTCCCTAAACCCACCGGAACAACCCTAGTCCTCCCTCCTCACCGCTGGCTCCAAATCATGAGGACAACCTCTGTTTTCCGGCCACCAGCGACTCTTCCTCCATGTTCCTTGCTTGCGCACACAGGGGATAATCTTACTATGATGGAAGAAGAAGAGAACAAGGAGGAAGAGAGGTGATCTCTCCTTCCTTCTTGCCGCCGGCGCCGCAAGTTGCTTGAAACCCGTCGCTGGCCAACTTCCGCTCGCTCCCTTGCTCCAAGCCGATCACCACCGTGTACCTCCCTCTCCTGCCGGTCCTACACTCGCAAGAGATCAAGAGAGAATGAGGAGAAACCTCTTTTTCTCCTTGCTTCTTCTCGCCGGTGCCCAAGAACCCTAAGGGGAGATCAAGTTAGAGAGAGAGGAAGAGAGGTAGGGTTTATATAGGGGATTTAGTTATCATTAATTGGAAAAAATTTTCCAATCAATTATGGATTTAGTTATCATTAATTCCTTAATTAATTAGAGATTAATAACTTAATTAATCCCAAATTAATTCCTTAATTAATTCTAGATTAATTCCTTAATTAATCTGAGATCAATAATTTAATTAATTTCTTAATTAATCCGGCCTTGTATCATGACTCTTAGGGGGCTTTATTGGGCTAAGATAGGGACCATGAGGAGGAGTTGGTTCTTGGCCTGCTAATGGATCCAAACCCGATCCATTAATGACGATCCATTCCACTAAAGGATCCCATTGTACTTCCTCACCAACCCCCATATTTTCGTATGGACTCCACCTATTACGAGTCATCCATCTCCCCGTGTTTAAGATATCGTATGCCCGATAATTAATTTAATTTACTGATAATTAAATTAATTATCTGCTTGATCCTTGATTAGTACCACTCAACCTTTTCGACATGCCGGACCATGGTCCACTTGCAAGATTTGACATGACTATCCTTTTGAGCTCACCAAGGGGGCATCATCACGCTGACTCACCAGGACACAGATTTTGTCAATAATCAACGGCACATCATACTATTAATATTATCTCCCAATTTACCGGGTCTATCGATCTAACAGAATAGATCTCGCCCATTGGTAAATCAAAGATATAATAATTAATAATATATGCCCGTCATTATTTCGGGATTAAGAGATCGTACTCCATAATAGCATCCGAGGTCTAATCCAATTTACTATGTCAGTACAAAGATTGGATGACATCTCTTTTGGTCCTACTCAATGTACACAAAGTACACTAGTGTATGTGACGCCCCAAAATTCCCATTTTTAGTTCTTAAAGTCCTTAGAATTATTTAAAAATAGTTTAGAAATATTCTAGATATTTTTAGAAATTTTTAGAATATTTTTATGGAATTTTCCGAGTCCGTTTAGTATTTTTAAAAAAGGAAAAACGTTTAAGGGCAGCAGGGGGTTCGAACCCGCGACCAGCACGAAACCAGGCAAGCGGGCGACCAGCCAGGCTAGGGTATCAAGCACAACAAAGGATGGAGAGACATATATTTAAGTTGTGGTTAGGTCAATCCGCCCCATAAATATAAATAGATAAGTTAAGAGAGGAAATTGGATTTTTTTGGTTTTCTCTCTTCCTCACCCTAGCCGCGCGACCCTTCCCCTCTCCTCTCTTGGGCGAAACAACACCAAGGCCAAGAGGGCCGGCCAAGGCTCTCCTCCGAGAGATATTCCTATATTCGGGATCCCCGCGACGAGAGGAACGCGTAGGCGCGAAGAATTCTCCGAGATCTCAAGTTTCTCCCGAGTCCTATACGTCAATCTTGGTTGTAAGTCCAAGATATCAATGTAAGTACTGCTCACCTGCAGTAAGAGGCGGTTTTTCCGCAAGAATTTCCTTTAAAAGTTTTAAAAGAGACATTTACCTTTAGTTTGAGATTTTTCATGTGATCTTAGTTCATTATATGCTTGTATAAGTTTGATTAAGCACCCTATATGAGATTAGGGGCTAAGAAAGTTATGAGAAAAGAAAAGAGAAGATAAAGATAAGAAAAGAAAAGGCCAAGGCCTTAAGAAATCCCCAAAAGTCAAGACTTAGGGATTTTAGCACGCAAGGTGCTCGAGAAAATGCCAAGGCATTTACAGATAAGAAAGAAAAGAAAGAAAAGCTATTTTATTTTCTAAGGCCAGTACCCGGCGTCCAAGGGCGTCGTTAAAGAAATCCAGGTGTCCAATTCCAAGGTCTTGGCCCTGGTAGACCAAGGTCTGCTCTATTAGGATTGGTGGCTCGCTACCCCAACCTTTTAGGGAACGCGCATATGAGATGGTACTTACGTCTTCAGTGGATCCAAGTGATTATTATTTTCAAGTATATGCTTTAGCAAAGTTTCTAAAGTTTAAAGAGTTTTCAAAAAGTTAAAGAATAGCTAAAGTATCAAGTTGAGCCAAGAAAAGTAAATCGAGATTTATTAATGCTTGAGTATGCATGTTTTTGAGTTATACATGTTCTTAGTTTTCTTTCAAGCATATAAGTATCTCATGTGATTTTCATATTGTTCAAGAAGCATGTTTGCACATTTCGAGATTTTGTGAGCTAGATAGTACTTACTAAGCTTTTTGCTTACTAGTTGCATTTCCTCTTACTGCAGATAAAGGTAAAGGCAAGCAATTCTGAAGGAAGGCGACGAGGCGGTGCTGAGTAAAGTGTGTGTGGTGGCTGATTTTGGAGAGATCTTTGAGACGAGACAATTTAGTTATTTGAATTACAATGTTATAGTTTATTCAAATTTCAAGTTCTAGCATTATGGAGTTTAGCGAACATTTAAGCTTTGAATAGTTTTACATGCTCAATTTCTTAGGGTGAAGATTCCATGTCATTTCATTTAGCATATATATCCTTATGATGGCATTAGATGAGTAGAAGTGTGAGTAGTTGGAAATATTGATACTTTGTTAGAAATATAGATGCATGTGCCAAGATAGTATTAATTTCTCCTTGAATCAAGTTTTATTGCTTAAATATGTTTAGAAGAGTTGCATTCACATTTCATAATGCTTTAGCAAGGTTATAGAACATGTATTTGGTGTTATGAATGCATAGGAGTCATGATTGGTACACACTCTATTGTTAAAGTTCATATAACCTTGAATATCTTATTTCCTTCCACAAAAGTCCTAATTACAAGTTTATGGATTCATTTTGATTGGCTAAATTGATTGGGAAACTGGCCTAGAGTATAGAAATGGTGTCATGATTCTATTTGGCTCGAAAGTATAGGTTTGGTGGAGTTTTGAAGCAAGTGCCGAAATCTGAAAATTCTGTTTTCAGGCCTATCAGTCGACTGATACAGTATCAGTCGACTGATACCCGAAAGTGGAGTTGGGCGAGGCAAGTTTCAATAAGTTTCATCTTAGGAGTTTTTGAGGAGGAAAGTGTGACATGGTATCATGCATGACTATTAGAGTTAGTATATCATAGATAGATTTAAATTGAGAAGAAAAAAAAAAGATTTCCGCATTCTTTAGTCGTGCATTAGAGTCGAGAAGTAGACAGAAGTAACGATCCGTCTAAGGCAGGAGAAGGCGGGTCGCTACAGTGTAATCCTATGGTTAAGATAAACCACATCTGATTACACTACAACCATCCTGATGGTTTGTCCAACTCCATCTCGGTTGTGAGCCTCTTTCTTATGCTTCAGTAAGGAACCCGATAACATGATCTTCTGTGCGACACCACGCACCATGTTATCTATAATGCCAAGCATTAGACGTTTAGTGCACATACTAATATAAACATGCACTATGTGATTTTCTGATTCTCTTTAAAATGTAGATGTATCCTTAACCAAAAGGCAAAGCTTTTAGTATACATCCTAACACTAAGAACGACCAAGTCTTCGCTAGGGATACCCGCCAAGCCATACCCAACATGATTGACAGCTAGAGCTGTCTGGTATTCACTTTGGATTTCAAGTGAAATCTTAGGTCGAGCTGCTGCCTACTGTTCCCTATTTCAGGGAACGCGTCCTCACCTACTCCACTCTGGAGAATTTACCTTTTGCCAACTGACGCCTTTGGTTCGACTTTTGCTCGGCTTCTGAAGCTCTCGAATCTCGAGACGCCCATACCTCAACCCATCCCTACTTCTGTCCGTTGTTCTCGCTCAGCTATGTCTTCTGCCCGATCATCCGGATCAGGTCTTGGTGCCTTGTCCTTGACTAGATCTTTATGCCCTACCCGTGGTCAGGTCTTCAGTGCCCAGCCCTCAGCCAGGACTTCGTACCCAGTTCTCGATCAGGACTTCGCGCTCAACCATGCATGTTAAGACTTCGTGCCTAGACAAACTAAGACATTCCTACACACTTGGCAAATCCATTAGATCACAACACAAACATAACTTTGAACCCTTTGCCATTATCAAAACCAGGTTCAATCTGGTGCTTTTGACACCAACACAAAAGTGTCAAAAAGTTATATTCCTTCAAAATATTTAATAAATCCTATTGGTAGGAATTTGTTTTGGATCCCTAAGACTGTACTAAATTGTTAAATTTTTTTGCTAATATGTTTTCTCTTAATTGTTATTAATACTTTATTTGCCATTTTTAAAAATTTTTGTAGAAAATTTAGTTTTGTTTTTGATAGAGTTCACTATAATCTACCCAACAAACATTTTCCGAAATTTTTTTGAGTGTTAAATAAATTTTTATGAATTTTCATTTAAAAATAAATTTTAAAAATTTAAAAATACATAAAAATTAATTTTCTTCAAATTCAATATTTTGGGATCTAGACTATCTTTTAAACGTTAGAAAATAGTTTCAAATTTATTTTGGGTTGAAATCCAATTTTAAAAATTATCTATTAAAAAATTATCAACTTTGAATTCAATATTATTTTCTTTTAGTTACAAAATTTATTTTACTTTGACAATTTTATAGAGGTAAACCTACTATGTTTCTAACTTAGATAAAAAACTGAGTATTTTTTTACCAAGAGATAAATTATTATCATTTTTTATCGATAATTAGACGTTTAATATTAAAAATAATTTCTGACCAATTTTTGATCAACCGAATTTTTTGTAAACTAATCATTCACTTTAGAATATTCTAATAAATTTTCAAAAATTTTAAGTAAGAAGATAATTTTCTATGATTTTTTTTCGATATATAGTTTTTCAAAAGTTTCTTTCTTCTCACTAAGTCATTTTTTTGCACTTAACATGGTTTTTTTGATGTGATCAAAGGTGGAGAGATAGGATTTAAGTTAAAGAAAGGTTTAAATTGCAAATTTTTCCTTTTAATTTTCTTATCACTTATTTTTTGTATTAGTCATATTTTTTGTTTGTGGTTAACCCTAACTTAACTTGGGTTGCTGACATAAAAAAGGTGGAGATTATAAGTACTCCAGGTTAGTTTTGATGTGGTCAACCGAGTTAATGATAGGTCCTGTTGGAATTTGAAACCTGTGTCTATTTATGTAGGAGCTTAGGAGCACAGAAAATCGAATGGAAGACGCAGCGGTCTAGAAGCATGGTACAGGAAGGGAACCGATGAGCTCGGTGCATCTGAGGGACACAGAGATCTGTGGAGCTAGAAGGAGGTGTGCGACGTCCGAGGAATGAGAAATTGGGAGGAAGCATGCTTGAGGAGAAGGCCCGAGAAGGGTTTGGGTGATTCCAACTCTAGAAGGTCCGAGATCACCCAGAAGACCCGCTGGAAGGCTGGTCAACAAGTTGTTAAGCAGTCAAACTCGGGCACCTGAGTCAAACTCGAGAGCTTATGATCGGGGGCACCCGGTTGGACTCAGGTGCCCATATTCTCGAGCGCTCAAACAGACTCATGCACCCATGTGTCCAAACTTTATCGAGAACTAGCAGTTCAAACTTCCGTTGTAATGTGGATAAGCCTTGACCACGTGTCAGCAGTCCGTGTGCACTTGGGAGCTTAAGAAGCGCCACGTCAGCACTTCGATAAACTTTCATAAGGGTTATAACTAGATCCCTGAACTTAGATCATTCAATCATTCAAACTGTAACGCCCGTAAAATCCTCTCAATATTTTCTTTAAAATATTGATCATGCCTATATGAATTCTTGAGTAACATATGAATACTAGCATGAACCTTAGCATTATTTCTTATATAGATTAAAAAAAACTAAGTACTAATGGGTCTTACATGGGCTCTTCTAGTACCATGGCTATTAGTGAACCATGGGTAGAATTTTAACATAGATAGAAATGAATTCCAATTAGGAATATTAGCATAACTCTTGATGGGCTCTTATGTGGGCCTTGCCAAAAATAAGAGTAAATGGAATAAAAATAAAGTGCATGCACCAAGGATTGAACCTTGGACCTAGAGCCTCATCATGCATATATTAACTAATTCACCTAGCAAGGGAGTGCTAGTGGAAAAGGAAGAAGATTTTAGTTGAGGTTAAAGAAGGTGAGGAGGTACCATGTGAAGAGACACCATGCTCCTTCACTTAGTATAAAAAGATTGGATGAGAAGTGAAGAGGCTTAAGTTATTTTCTCCTCTTTTCTTCTTCCACCAAGGCTTTTCCTCTCCCTCTTCTTCCTCCTTCTTGCCGTGAGCCACAAGGGGATTTTCTCCTTGGAAAACTTCACAAGAAGACTCTCTCTTGAAGATCTAAGTTCTTCTACAAGGCTACAAGGGCAAAGGGGGTTCTAAGGTCAAGAAGGTTTATTTTCTTGCTCTATTCAAGGTTTATAACCAAGATAAAGAGGGGTAAGACTCTCTCACCTGTGGTATAATAGTTTGATGTTATCTTTCATGATTTAAAGATTTTCTTTGGATTCTATGTTGAGAAAACTATGGGATAGGGCTTTCTAGGGTTTCGGCCAAGCATTGTTTTTAGGTTTGGAATGATGTTAAAACCTCACTTATGTTTCCTAATGCTTTCTCATGATAAATAAAAAATAAATTGTGAGTTGTGGAATTTTTATAGCACCCTAAGACCCTCATGAAGTTTCGGCCACCAACCATTTTCATGGCTAGGATTAGATCTAACCCTCCAAGCATGCTTATTATGATTCCCTATGATACAATGAATATTAATTATGAATTATATGAATTTTACATGCCTTGTGATCCCTTGTAGGTTTCGTCCAATACCTAATTTAGGGCTAGGAATTAGGGTTAGCCCCAATCATGTGTTCTAATGGCTTCCTATAGCATTGTATGTATTGTATGGGTGCTATGTTACTTATGGTACCTCACATGTTACTTGGATAATGGGGTCTCCACCTATAACTTTCGGCCAAGCCTCAATTTTAGGGTTTGGGTTAGTTTAAGGTTTCAAGTGTACTTGTTTATGACTTATTATAATGTAGATATTGTTGGGACCGGGTGCATGTTGACAAGGATACGGGTTCGTAAATTTTAAAAATATTTACGTGCAGCGGAAGAATTAGCATAAATAATTTTTCAAATTATTTTAACCACGTATCTAGCATGCGACCTTATGATGTGTGGACATGATCATAAATTAAAATTTTGCGGAAAAGTAAACTAATTTACTTAGTACCTCGCGTAACACGAAGTAAGGGACGAGATCCAACAATAGCGTCCCTTGGAAGCTCCGCCTCTATTCGCGTCCACGCCGAGTTCTCTTCGGGATGACTTCGCAAAGCCACGAGTTTTGTCCCGACGAGAACTACTAGATTCTCCAAAGACACAACTAGAATATCAAGAGAGAGATATGGAAACTAACCACCAAGTAACGGAATCAAGATTCTGTGAAGGGAGGAAGGAGACGCGACCCGCTTCGTCTTGGTGGTGGCTCATGGCTAGGGAAGGTGGCGCCGGCCCTAGAGGGAGAAGAGAAGGCGCCGGCCCTAGAGAGAGAAGGGGCGCCGGCCCTAGAGAGAGAAGGGGCACCGGCCCTAGAGAGAGAGAGAATAAGGGAGAGAGAGAGAGCTTCTTAATCTCTTGATTAATTGGAATTCAAGGCTTGCCTTTGGTTCCTTTATATAGTAGCCTCTCCATTGCCAAGTCTCCCTTTTAACGGAATTAACGGAATAAATTTTCATAAGAAATTTATCTTATAAATTTTCTTATGAATTATTCCGTTATGCCAAGTTTTATTATAACTAACTTTATAATAAAACAAATACATCTCTCCTTTTAATTATGGAATAAAATTTGTATAAATTTTTCTTATCATGAAAAAATCAATTCATAATTGATTTTATAAATTAAAATTAAACCAATTCATGGTTCATTTTAATTTCCATAAAAAGAATAAATTTCTACAATTTTCTTTATATAAATTTCTTTATATAAATCTCTTTATATAAATTAATTTATTTATCCATAATTTTATAAAACAAATCATGCTTGATTTATTTTATAATTTAAACCAAATTAATTGGTTTCTCTCCTTGTGGTGGTCGGCCAAACCAAAGAGGGTGGGCACCCTCTTTGGCCGGCCACACCAAGCCAAAACCCTCGCGAATTAAACTCATTTAATTCGCCCAATAAGCCTTCAAAAGACTTAGCCATTTTAAGCTTCCGTTGTGCCTCTGATTAATTCAGATTCGACTTATTTCTCTTGATCGGAAAATCTAATTTTCAACTCGTTTTAAATCCCTCGAATTACTCGTAGTGCGTGTGACTAAATATGCTTTCGATTTATGTTGGCCGTCTATAATTCATCAATTATAGAACGATCATGAGTGACACCTAGTAGTACATCATGATCCCCAATTAATCGAAAGATCAACGGTTGACCTCAGAAATAATTCAGAAACCCTTCAGCAGCTCTAATGAATCGTGCCTCATTCCCTTCACCATCTTATACCCACTTGGTTCAGGACATGGTCTGTGTGTGTCAGTCCCCACTAGGCTGACTATGTCACACCTAGCCCAAGTAACGTTCTCTCGTCCTTTGGATTTCTAATTACTCTCATGTATTTAAGAGACTCATACTCTAAACATGACATGCTCTGGCCAGAGGCTTTGAGTAACAATCCGACGATAGGCCTTGGGTATACATCTCCTCGCAAGGAATGGTGAATCCTTTGTAGGATGTTTAAACATCATCGGGCACTTCGGCTTATACCCAACCATCTTGGGTCCACACCTCCTTGGAGATGCTTGCTTAAGATGTTAAAGTATAAGTCTCCATGACCAAGATGACTTGAACACCGTAAGTCAAAGGAACATCACCTACAAGAAAAAATACTTTTAATGACATTGAAAAGTGTCATCATATATCACTTATACTGACATTTTTGATATAGTGACATTAAGTTAAAATGTCCTCTATAGTGATGTCGTCTAAAGTTAAAATACTTAATGTCACTATAAAATACAAATAGTGACAATACTAATAGCATGAATAATTGTTATAGTGACAAAAAATAGTGTCACTATAAGATTTATAATGACATTTATATATGTCGTTTTATTATAGTAATGATGACAAATTTATATGTCCTTTAAAATTATTTATCAAGACAATTATAAGTGTCTTGAATTTCATTTATAGTGACAATTCTTAATGTCACTATAAAATAAAAATAGTGACAACACTAATAGTATGAATAATTGTTATAGTGACAAAAAATAATGTCTTCATATGAATTTATAATGATATTATATATTAATAAATATCTCACCCATTTTTAATATTTTCATGATATAAATATTTACGTATATAAATAATTAACATGAACACAAATAAAAATTTTAAATTGAAATTAAAATGTTAGTCTATAATTGTCAATTTTTTTGCAATACAAGACTGTCAAATTAGTCACCTCAAAAAATATCTATGCACTAATCACAATCACAAATGTACCCAATGTATTTAGTTTAAGAACTAATAAAAAATTACAATCTCTCCTAAAGCCTAAAGCAAAACATAATCAAACTTCAAAACTTTACTGCATCTTCAATCTTCAACCGTCACATCTTAAACAAAATCCAATATTCATGTGACCTACAAAAAAAATCATATATTAATTAGTTTGTGTAAATGAAATAAAATTAAAGAAGTATATAATAAAGAAAAAAAACTATAAGCTAGATCTAGATTTTTTTCATAAGCAAACCAAACCAACAAATGCTAAAACTTAAGTAGAAGGCAAGATGAACACGGTAAGGTTGCAAAATGATCAACCAATAGATTTGAACAAGGTAAAAAAATATAATGCACTGATAGTGGAATAATCCACTGATAGTGGAATATAATGCACTAATAATGCCATGCCATGCCATACTCAAATATAAAGGAAATTGTCAAAGCACTGATAGTGGAATGATAAAATGAATTTTGTTTGTTGGTCGCATAGCAAACTGTTCAATAGTATCTGAAGCATAATTCAGCAAATAAAGCTTGTTTGCAACCTATATAACGAAGCATATAAGTAAACAAAAGCTAGTGTCAATGAACTTTATAAAATGACAGTAGCATTGACACTAGCATTTTAACCTGCTAATTCAGCAATGCTAGTGTCAATGAAAAAACATTTAAACTTTTTCTATTAACATGATCTTACTATTACTATTTACCAAACCACAATGCTTGTGTTAATCACATAATCAATGAGAAAAAAACACAAAGGGTGAATCATCTATCAAGTTACGGTAATGAAATATTGGTGGTGTCATGATTAGTTCTAAAACCTTAATGCACATCCCAGAATGAGTCGATAACGACCACCCATTGACTAAGCTACGCTTTCGAGCATAACAACCATTGCACACATTAGCTTACTGTGATTTGATTTCTTAACACTTCCAAACCAACAGCTGGTAGACGTGGGATGCCCAGTGATATCTCATCAGAACTCATAGATAAGGATATAATTTCAAAACTAAATGAATTAGTAACTCATTTAGAAAAACTGATTTAAGGGACTAACCTGTGCTAAATCTCCAAAGGCGCACATAGCCATTTGGCTGGAAGATGGTCGAAGGCATGATGACAAGAAAAGTGAAGAAAGCAAGCCATATGACCATTTGGATGTATACTCACCTTGATGATGGTTCTAACATTTTGTAATATTGCAGGCATATTCATGGGAGAAACAGTAGACATCATAAAGATCTGCCAAGATATCAAGTAGTCACCAAAGGAATCAACAAAGGAATACATCATCTGTATTATAAAGTAGACAATTTGGTAATTAAGTTCAGACTTCAGAAGAGCAGGGAAAGGCACTTGAAGAAACAAATGAATGCTAGCTAAGGTGGTCAAAGTTCTTCATGAATAATACCAATTTTCACATGCACATAAAATTGATTCCTGATATTGCAACATAAACAAAAAGAATAAATAGCGAAATTGCGATAATAAGCTTCCCATATCAAAAAACTTAAAGAACTAATTTTAGAAGATGGATTACCATGGTAACAATATCTACTGATGATGGAAGAATTGTCTTAGACAGTTCATCCTTCGTCACATTGCAAACAAAAGTGTTTAGTCGCTCAGATGCAAAAGCTCCATTTTCCTGTTGATTTTAAGAATTGGCACATTTTAGTGAGTATATGGTTACAACCACAAGGATGACAACATGATTTCTAGGTTAGCAAAATTTAGTTATTAACACATAGATTGTTATACCTTTACTATTGCAACAGCATGAGGTGAAAAATCACAGGCATGTACAAAAACATTTGGAAATGAAGCTAGAAGTGGGAAAAGAGTGTTTCAACTCCACAACCAACCTATCAGAAACCATTGAAGCTGATTAGAAGTAGAAAAATATCGAGTTAGTTGTCATATTTTTTATGTAAAATAAACAGAAAAACTGTACTAAAATCCTACAAACAAAGACACACAATTAGGGGTTGGAGATAAGTAACTCAAACTGTTGAACAATAAGATACAGGAAATACAAAAAATATAAACAAAAAAAAAGACTGAAATGAATTTATTTTCCATGTGGGATGAGATTATTTGCCTAGTATATCAGTATCATTCCCATGCTGGAGCACAGAAGAGCTAAACATATCATTTTCTGTTGATAAACATATAACATTTTACTTCAGAAAAGAGAGAGGATAGGAAGGAGTCTATCACTTACTAGTAGAAGAAAGGTTGACCTGCTTCACTTTTGCGTCGTTTTTCATAATAAATATGCAAATTATGGCCAGATCGATGTCTTGTCACCTACAAAAAAAATCATATATTAATTAATTTGTGTAAATAAAATAAAATTAAAGAAATATATAATAAAGAAAAAAATGTATATAATCTAGATCAATTCCAATAAAGAATGCAAAAGATTTAGGGTTTGGGTTAGGAATCAGTATAAAACAATATCAAAAATCTGTTTGAAGCAAACTACCTATTCGAGCAGCCTTCCAGAAGAAGCCACGGAACCTGTCAAAAATTAAATCTACAAACTCAAACATCAAAATTTTCCTACTTGAGAATAATAGTACATAAATTGACATCTTAATATGCTTGAAGCCTTCCACCCATGAGAAGCGCATAACACAGTTGGCAGAACAGAGTGGCAATCAACTGCATAATAGCTTATGCTACACCAATCTGATAGCATTAAACAAATTCTTTGTGGAACAGTTGAGCTAAGAGCACAGTAGGCATTAACAATCCAAAGAAGATAATACTAGTGAAATACGTGTAACAGATAACTGAGAGGATCAATAATAGTATAATACTGCCTAGCACCTACTACCAGGATTCAGAAATGCTTTCTACCATAGTAGAACTTGAATGAATCATGATAATATTTTAGAAACGTTACTAAAGACTCAGAGAGTCTTGGTCAACTTTAAAAGATCACTAAATGGGCTAGTACTTTGACCATCTTCGCAGAGTCTTAGTCAGCATTCATGGTTCCCTAAATGGCCTAGTACTTTGACAATCTTCTAGAAAAATCCAACAGACTTGGTCATCCACAGTGAAAGTTTCAAGAAACATCTTAATTATAGTTTTCCAGAATTCTTTCCGCCAATGGAGTATTCCAAAGCTTTCATAATGATCACTATATGTCAATTGCAGCCGACTCTACATAAATTGATTCTTGGATCTCTTCACCTCCAACCTGATTAAACCCTACATTTAAATTGCCTTTCAATGGTTCTACATAATTATTCAATAAACTTCAGAGTCCCTAAAAAAACCTACCATACGAGTCACCTATATGACAGATTCTCATGAACCAAGCCCTAGAATCGCCACAGGAAATAGAATCACAAAGACCATAGTGAAGAATACACAACAAATTATACAAATCTTGAACATTGTTCGACATTACCCGGTCCTTTGCTCGAGGATGGCAGGGAACTGCATCTTGATGTAAGTGCAGGTGCATATCACCAACAGCACCACCGACAGAAAAGCATGGAAATTGAACAGCGCCGACTTCGGGAGAGCAACCAAGAATTTGCTTCAAACAGAAATCAAAACAGAAATCTACAAACAGAATTTGTAGTTTGCTTCAGGAAATCTACAAACAGAATTTGTCACTTCCGGAAATCTACAAACAGAAATTCAATTACCTTTGAGAATTTATCAAGAAGATGGTTGCAACCTAGGGCTTCAGATCATGAGACGGTGGAAGAGGAAATTTCAATTACCTCACCTGGGTAGACAGCGGGGCCGATGGCTTTGGTGGTGAGGTGCGCTGATGGGGAGGCGCGCGAGTAGGGAAGACTGCATTGGTGGGTAGATGGCGTGGCGGGGAGGAGCGCCGCGCCTGGGGAGGCTCTCGCGCAGCCCAGACCGCGTTGGTGGAGGTGCGCTGGTTGAAGCCGCTCACGTAGGGGGAGGGGCTCGGGTAGGTGGAGGGGCGCTGGTTGGAGGCACTCGCGTAGGAGGGGTGATCGAGCAGGGAGTGAGGGAGAAAGGATGGGCGATCGAGATTCACGGGCGATTTAGGGTTCGCGGGCGATCGAGGTTTGAGGAGCGCGGGCGAGCCAAAACCTTGGCGTTGTATTGAATGAGCGGGCGATTTAGGGTTCGCGGTGGTATTTGTTTGATCGTGCGGTTGAGTTGGAGAAGGAGTATTTGTTGGCGCGGGTTAATTAAGTTGGAAAAGTTTAATTAAATAAATTTTTTAAAAAATAAATAATTTGTTTTAATAAGAAAATGTTTAGGTTTATAAAGACATTTATAAAATGTGTCATGATAAAGGGTTTAATCAGATGTTTTTTTTATAAAATTAATTTATTTTAATAAGTGTCATTATAATTAGTTTATAATGACATTTACCAATAAGTGTCATAAAATAAATGTCATAATAAGTCTTTTTTCTTGTAGTGTCACACTTAAGTTGCGGTAAGAACTTCATTGACATGTCTATATATAGACTACCATGTGAAGTTTTACTGCCAGTCACTCCAATGAACTAGTTCCCTTAACTAGCATTCATGTTTATCTCCGGACATCCCAATGTCACCAGCCAGTGAGAATCAGCTGATTAGAGAATAACCCATGCTAGTCTCAACAGAATTGATAGTGTCCGTATTTATCAATTCATCGACTAGGGACAATTTCAATACTTCACAATTGCACATGTAGAGATAATCACTAGTTGTGAATTCATCACAAATTCTCTCATGCTGTGAATTGTATTGCGGACATTCAGTAAATGAGTTTAAGATCCCAATCAAATACACAAATATGTATACTCAAATAGTGAATTTTCATTTACTAAAATAAATATTTACAATCATAAGGTGATTGCCTTAGGGCACTTCTCTCATATTACTAACAAACTCTCACTTGGCCTAATGCCAATCGCTACGGTATCCAATACCACAGGCTTTTACATGACCCTCAAACTTGCTCTGAGGTAAGGCCTTAGTTAAAAGATCCGCTAAATTTCTTTCAGTGGGAATTTTCTCAATTTGTATATGATTCCTACTTATAATCTCTCTGATCAGATGATAGCGGCGAAGCACGTGTTTGGATCGCTGATGAGACCTTGGTTCCTTTGCTTGTGCAATAGCTCCATTGTTGTCGCAGTAAACCGGTACTGCTTCATCAATGGTTGGAACCACACCAAGTTAGGAGACAAACTTCTTGATCCAGACTGCTTCCTTTGCTGCTTCCGAAGCTGCGATATATTCCGCTTCCGTGGTAGAATCCGCTACGGTGTCTTGTTTGGAACTCTTCCAACTTATTGCGCCTCCATTCAAAGTAAATACGTATCCAGACTGAGATTTGGAGTCATCCTTATCTGTCTGGAAATTGGCATCTGTATACCCACGTATTACCATATCTCCTTCTCCATATATTAGGAACACATCCTTAGTTCTTCTTAAGTACTTAAGGATTGTCTTGACAGCCGCGCAATGATCCATTCCTGGATCCGACTAGTATCTGCTTGTGACGCTCAGAGCATACGATACATCGGGCCTGGTACATAACATAGCATACATGATAGATCCTATCGCGGATGCATATGGAATCTTATTCATGCAAATCCTCTCGTCTTCTGTGCGCGGACACATAGACTTTGAAAGGTTGATCCCATGCCTGATGGGAAGGTAACCTTTCGTGGATTCCGACATGCTAAACCTTTTTAGCACTCGGTCTATATATGTAGACTGCGAAAGACCAAGCAACCGTTTTGATCTATCTCTATAGATTCTAATCCCAAGGATATAGGTTGCTTCTCCCAGGTCTTTCATGGAGAAAGTTTTGGACAACCAAATTTTAACTGTCTGTAAGATTGATATATCGTTTCCTATAAGTAATATGTCATCGACATATAATACTAGGAATACGACTGCACTCCCACTAACCTTCTTGTACACACAAGGTTCGTCAGGATTTTGTGAGAAATCAATCTCTTTGATTGTCTCATCAAAACGGATGTTCCAGCTCCTGGATGCTTGCTTCAGTCCATATATGGATCGTCGAAGCTTGTATACTTTGGTTTTATCAACCGATGTGAAACCTTCAGGTTGTATCATGTATACATCCTCAAGCAGGTTTCCATTAAGGAAAGCTGTTTTCAGATCCATTTGCCATATCTCATAATCATAATGAGCTGCTATGGCTAGGAGCATCCGAATGGATTTAAGTATAGCTGCTGGCGAATAGGTTTCGTCATAATCAATTCCTTGTTTCTGACGATATCCTTTTGCCACTAATCTAGCCTTAAAGGTAACAACATTACCTTCCATGTCGGTTTTCTTCTTGAGAACCCACTTGCACCCTATGGGCTTAATCCCTTCAGGTGGGTTAACCAAGTCCCATACTTGATTTTCGTACATGGAATCCATTTTCGACTTCATGGCTTCAAGCCATTTGTCCCTTTTTGAATTTTTCAGAACATCTTCATAACGATAGGTTCGTCATCGCTTATGAGTAACACGTCGTTCGATTCACTTATGAGAAATCCGTATCTCTCTGGAATATTGCGTGTCCTATCAGACCTACGAAGAGGTGGTGTTGTTTTAGGTTCAACTGATAGCTCATCATTATGAGTTATTGGTTGTGGGTCTAGACTAGGTGTCTCTGTAATGTCTATTGGAGTTTCTTGAACTTCATCAAGTTCAATGCCACAACCACTATTTTCTTGTAAAAGAAATTCTTTTTTCAGAAATACAGCATGCCTTGAAACAATCACCTTTTGTTCCAAGGGATGATAGAATTGGTAACCCTTCGTTTCCTTAGGGTATCCAATAAATAGACATTTATCAGACTTAGCATCCAATTTGTTTGATATAGTCGGCTTTACATAAGCAGGACAACCCCATATCTTAAGGTGAGTTAAGTGAGGTTTCTTACTATTCCATGTCTCATATGGAGTAGTAGAGACTACCTTGGTCGGGACTCTGTTTAGCAAGTAAACAGCTGTCTTAAGTGCATAGCCCCAAAAGGATTTTGGAAGAGTTGCATGATTCATCATCGACCTAACCATGTCCATCAAGGTTCGGATGCGCCTCTCAGATACACCATTATGCTGTGGTGTATACGGCGGAGTCCATTGGGACAATATCCCATTGTCCCTAAGATAATCTTGAAACTCTTGACTTAAGTATTCACCACCCCGATCGGATCGAAGTATCATAATACTTTTGCCAAGCTGTTTCTCTACTTCATTTCTGAACTCTTTGAATTTCTCAAAAGCTTCAGATTTGTGTTTCATCAAGAACACATACCTGAATCGTGAGTGATCATCGATAAAGGTGATAAAGTAGCTATAGCCTCCTTGTGCAAGAGTTGACATTGGTCCACATACATCAGTATGTATTAGACCAAGCAATTCTTCCACTGGATTACCTTTTCCGGAAAAGGGTAATTTGGTCATCTTGCCTTTTAAGCATGATTCACATGTATCAAATGAACCGGGTTCAAATGATTCCAAAATTCCATATCGGTGTAATTTGGTCATGCGTTTCTTACTTACATGGCCAAGACGACAATGCCACGTGTAGGAGTCTATTCGATTATCTATTCGAGCACGTTTGTTGCTAACTTCGATATTGAAAATGTCACCGGATAAATCTAACGTGTAGATACCATTGCACAAAGTCCCATTCCCATAAAGAACGCCATTTAAAGTTATGTAACAACAATTGTTACTAAAAGTTAAATGATAACTCTTTTCATTCAAACATGAAATAGATACAATGTTCTTTATTAACGAAGGAACGAAATAACAATTATCCAATTCTAAGATACGTCCAGTAGGGAGCTTTAGCAAATATGTTCCGATGGCAACAGCAGCAATCTTTGCTCCATTTCCAACTCGCAAATCAGCTTCTCCCTTGACGAGTCTTCTTCTATTCCTTAGCCCCTGCATGTCATTACATATATGTGAGCTACACCCAGTATCAAGTACCCAGGTATTTGAGGAAATAGAGTGACATTCAATAACGAAGATACCTGAAGAGGACGGGGCATCGGATGCCTTCTTCTTCAAGGACTCAAGATAAACCTTGCAATTTCTTCGCCAGTGACCCTCCTTGCCACAGTGATGGCAAGTCCCTTTTGGTATCTTTTCAGTCTTTTTGGCCTTTTTCTTCTTTCCTTTATTCTGTTCTTTGGCCATACTCTTAGAACCTTTCTTTGAGGAACCAACTAACAGTACCGTCTTTTGATCCTGCTTCACAGAAGGCTCTATAGTCCTATGCATGTTAAATGCCTTGAACATATATATATTGATAGATATATGGTCATATAGACCTATGCATGTTTTATATTGAATGTCATGAACCTATGTAGTATCTATCATGTTCATATGAACCCTACTCATGCATGCTTTATGATAGATACCATGATCATGTATGCTATGTGATATGTACCATGTATGAAAAAAAAACTCATCTATGCATGCTTACCTTATGTACCATGATCATGCAAGCTTTATGAACTAAGATGATGTTTATGCCTTAAGGCATAATTATGTATGTATGTCATGTCTTATGAATGAAGATGATGAATGAAATGAAGATGATGAATGAAGATGATGTTCATGCCTTTAAGGCATTATGATGTTATGCATGAACTATGAATGATGAAATACTAAGTATGCTTTATACCATGCTTCATGTACCAAGATCATGTTTATGTCTTGAAATATGCTATGTAAGTTTAATGAATGATGTAAAAAGAAGCATGTGAAACTATTTTACTTTACGAATGAGCTTGTACCAGACCCAAGTAAGGTCCAAGGGATGGGCTCCTCATGAAAGCCTCGGTGTGGGACTACCACAACTGTCCCCTGTTCTGGGTCTACCGCAGCTGTCCAACAGGGATGGGCACCTCATGTAAGTCTCGGTGATGGACTACCGCAGCTGTCCCTAGGTTGAAGGTAACCTAGTACCCTAGTAGGTCGAGACTAGCTACCTCGTATTTACTTAGGGATGCGCGCAATGATGAATGTATGTATGTGGTACAAGCCGGGCCCCCCCTGATGTTATGATTTATGTTTAAGTATTTATAATTATGATTTTCAAATAAGCATCCTTATGTTATGTGCATTAAATTCATGCATTCATTCATGCTATGCATTTATGTCATGTCAAGTATGCCTTATGCTTATGTTTATGTCAAAAACTATGTCATGTCAAGTATGTTCATATGCTTATATTTTATGTTAAGTACTTCTTATGCCATGAACTCTATGCACCTTCATTCATGTCAGGCACTTCTATATGTTTATGTATTTTCACGTACATCTATATGCCTCTTCATGTCAAATGTTTATGAATACCCTCTCATGATATGTTTCTTTTATGTTACACTCTCCATGTTATGTCTTTCTATTGATTATATGTGACGTATGATTTTAGTGAGTAGGAAAGAGTCTTACTAAGCCTATGTGCTTATAAGTTTTACTTATACCGCAGATCAAGCAAGAGGATATTAAGCTAAGGGAAGCAGCAGGAGGGGCAAGTGTGTGTGTGTGGTAGTGACATGGAAAAAGAAAAAGAAAAAGAAAAAGATTCTAATACTTATACTTTGTCACATGTCTTATATTTTGCATTGTCCTCTTTAGTTTCATGCTATACTTATGATAGTTTTGTCTAAAAACATACTTACTACTTATGTTGCTTATGAACAACTTATGTGATTTTTATATCATGCTTTATTGCTACACTTATCATTGCTAAATCATGATGTTAACATGCTATACCATGATGAGTTCATTTAGAACAATAAGTTGGCTTAAGCTTGATGGTAGGATAAGTTATGTTTAATGCAAGTATGTTCAAGAATGTTATGCCTCACATGCTATGTTTATGTCATGACAATGCTATGTTTGCCAAGTAACCATGTTTAAGAATGATAGCTAAGATGCATCAACATGTTTCAAGTTTTAATTGCATGCATGGTTTAAACGGATATGTATAATGTATTAAATTATTCTGCTACATTAAGATATTCATATGCCTATATGTATGTTAGCGTAGCGCCGCCATCCGCCTACATCGTAGGCGGGAAGGGCGGGCGTTATAGGTTGGTATCAGAGCACATATTGCCATATATCTCACTACAAACACATCAAGTCTTCTTCCTGCAACTTCCAAGTAAGTACCTCTATACATACCTTACTTTCTTTTATGATTCTAGAATATGCAAGTATGAATGATACCTTATGATAGAGAGTATTTATAGGATATGTAAATATGAATGATACCTTATCTTACTTTATGATATCGAATACTTTAGAGTTTGATATGTGGGTAGGAATAACAATAACTTATATTAACCTTACTTATCTTTTATAAAGAAATGCATGTGAGTACATCAGTTAAACACAAAACTATGTCTTCTCAAGTTTCAAAAAAATACACAACGATTGAAGCGTTTCTCCTTCTTAAGAATAAAGACGTAAAATAAAACTGCTCACTGCGTTCTGCTATATCCAACATAGATATATTCTTACTTCATCAAATACACTCTTTTCTCTAATTATTCTTAGTTTTCTCTAAATCTCTATGCTTGCTGACTCACACTAGAAGCAAATAGTCTACATTTCATAATCAGTTATAACTTCTCTAACAACACTAATATACTTATTTCTTATCTTTAATCTTCAACAAAATCTTAATATATATATATATATATATATCTGATTCTACTATCTCTTAATTGATGAGACTGCACTACTGAACTTAATCTATTATCCTTCACATCTTCTTAATTGCTTTCTTCTTATTAGAGTGCTTACTTTTCTCTGCTCTTTTCTAACTTACTATATAATCTATCTTCTCTCTAGTTTTTTTAATCTACTTACTACTACTCTACAAATTAAAGCACATTTATATTTTAGCTCTTCTCGTTCTCTAATTTATTCTCTTGCTTACATAACATACATCTTTTCTCAACTTATATCTTTCTCTGTATATCTATCTTCACATTCTTTCAAAAAAAATTCTCATATGACGTTTTTCATAAGCTTTAGCATATCTAGCGCAAAATACAATACATTCTTAACAATTATAACTAAACAATACACTAATTCTAAATATCAAGTTAAATTCATTTTGAATACTTTACATTTTAAGTTGTCTAGTCTTCTGATTCACATCTCCGTTTTTCTCATCTTTTACTTGATTTATCATTGTTTTAATCAGTTATTTTTATGTTTACTTACTCAATAGTCTTACATCACACTAATCTTTTTAGTATAAATTCAAGCTATTTCATAACTCCTTAATGTTGATACTACTTTGTTTCCTAAGTTCATTTTTTTTCACAAAGTTTGCTTCTCTCCTTATAGTAATTATCTCAATCTTTTTTTATAAGAATAACTTCTTTTCTAAAGTATATCTTGAAATTGTTTGATATTTCATCTCAATTCTCTTAAATCTCTTATAATTATAATTATTACTTATCATCTCATCACACACATAGCAAGTTGTAATTTATTAAGTAGTAATAAAACTGAGTAAAAGTAGATAATGAGACGTAGAAGTGCTAAAGAAGAAATATTAGAAAGAAGAAGAGATAAATAGATGAAAAATATTAATTGAAATAATTTATGAAAGATGTTAAGAGAAGTAGTAAAAATAAGTAATATTACATAGGTAAATGTTATTAAAAGATAGATAAGTAGAATTAAGTTATGGAGTATATAATGGGTATATTAACAGAAGATTTGTGTACATAATTGTAAATGTAATAAGAAAAGTAGTTCTATGTTATAGCAGAAGAAAATTATTTTCACAAGCAGCATTTAGTTTAGTGTGTGTAATGAGTTGAGTGAGAATTAGAAGTTGAAGTAAGAGTAGATAATAGAATTATATTTCATATTATAAATCTTATACTAGATATATTAGAAACATATTATGAGCGTAATGTAAGTGTTAATAATTATTATGATTTTATAACTGTTTAAGATTAGTAGAGTAAGCTTCAAAATTTTTAACATTAAAGTAACAACTATACCAACTTCTATGAATAACAGAGCGAGTTATAGGTAAACGTAGTTTTGACATAAGTAAGTTAAAAATTATAGTCCGTGAGATGAACATTATAAGAGCGTGAATAAGTAGTCGATAAACTTCTTATAAAGTATAGAAAGTTAACATATATAAAAAAAGAAGATAAAAAGAGAAAATGAATATCTATAAAATGTATAATATATAAACTAGAAGCAGAAGAGTGCAATAGGTGAAGAAGGGAGTTGGTGCCGATATCTGTGCTTAGCGAAATTCGCTTACAATAATACCTACCAAGCTACTATTGGAATGACACCTTATGAAGCTTTGTATGGGAGGAGATTTAGGCCTCCAATCTGTTGGTACGAAGGTGGCGAAAAGAAAGAGATGAGACGCAAGTACCCGGAGCTATTTTAAGTTCGAGGACGATCTTTCACGAGGTATGGGGCATTGTAACGCCCATAAAATCCTCTCAATATTTTCTTTAAAATATTGATCATGCCCATATGGATTCTTGAGTAACATATGAATACTAGAATGAACCTTAGCATGATTTCTTATATAGATTAAAAAAAACTAAGTACTAATGGGCCTTACATAGGCTCTTCTAGTACCATGGCTATTAGTGGGTCTTGGGTAGAATTTTAACATAGATAGAAAAGAATTCCAATTAGGAATATTAGCATAACTCTTGATGATCTCTTATGTGGGCCTTGCCAAAAATAAGAATAAATGGAATAAAAATAAAGTGCATGGACTAAGGATTGAACCTTGGACATAGAGCCTCATCATGCATGTTGTAAGACAATCGCCTTATGATTGTAATCATTTACTATAATAAATGAATATTCACTATTTGAGTATACATGTTCATGTATTTGATTGAGATCTTAAACTCATTTACTGAATGTCCGCAATACAATTCACAGCATGAGAGAATTTGTGATGAATTCACAACTAGTGATTATCTCCACATGTACAATTGTGAAGTATTGAAATTGTCCCTAGTCGATGAATTGATAAATACGGACACTATCAATTTTGTTGAGACTAGCATGGGTTATTCTCTAATAAGCTGATTCTCACTGGCTGGAGACATTGGGATGTCCGGAGATAAACATGAATGCTAGTTAAGGGAACTAGTTCATTGGAGTGACTAGCTATAAAACTTCATATGGTAGTCTATATATATATATGTCAGTGAAGTTCTTACTGCAGCTTAAGTGCGATGTTCCTTTGACTTGTGGTGTTCAAGTCATCTTGGTCATGGAGACTTATACTTTGACATCTTAAGCAAGCATCCCCATGGAGGTGTGGACCCAAGATGGTTGGGTATAAGCCGAAGTGCCCGAAGATGTTTGAACAGCCTACAAAGGATTCACCACTCCTTGCGAGGAGATGTATACCCAAGGCCTATCGTCGGATTGTTACTCAAAGCCTCTGGCCAGAGCATGACATGTTCAGAGTATGAGTCTCTGAAAGACATGAGAGTAACTAGAATCCGTTGGATGAGAAAGACATTACTTGGGCTAGGTGTGACGTAGTCAGCCTAGTCGGGACTGACACACATAGACCGTGTCCTGAACCAAGTGGGTATAAGATGGTGAAGGGAATGAGGCACGATTCATTAAAGCTGCTGAAGGGTTTCAGAATTATATCTGAGGTCAACCGTTGATCTTTCAATTAATTGGGGGTCATGATGTACTACTAGGTGCCACTCATGATCGTTCTATAATTGGTTGATTATAGACGGCCAACATAAATCGAAAGCCTATTTAGTCACACGCACTACGAGTAATCCGAGGGATTTAAAATGAGTTGAAAATTAGATTTTCCGATCAAGAGAGATAAGTCGAATCTGAATTTATCAGAGATGCATCGGAAGCTTAAAATGGCTAAGTCTTTTGAAGGCTTATTGGACGAATTAAATGAGTTTAATTCGTAAGGAGACGGATAGGATTTGGCCGACCAAAGAGGGTTCCAACCCTCTTTGGTTTGGCCGGCCACAATAAAAGGGAAACCAAATTGTTTGGTTTAAATTATAAAATAAATCGAGCATGATTTGTTTTATAAAATTATGGATAAAGAAATTTATATAAAGAAATTTATAGAAATTTATTCTTTTTATGGAAATTAAAATGAACCATGGATTGGTTTATTTTATTTTATAAAATCAATTATGAATTGATATTTCCATGATAAGAAAAATTTATATAATAAATTTCTAGTAAAATTTTATTCCATAATAAAAGGGGAGACATGGTTGTTTTTATTATAAATTAAGTTATAATAAAAACTTGGCATAACGGAATAATTCATAGAAAAATTTATAAGATAAATTTCTTATGAAAAATTTATTCTGTTAAAAGGAGACTTGGAAATAAAGAGGCTACTTGTCACGCCCCGAGACCTAGGAGCCGCTGATCCAATAGAAAATCGGACAGCACCTCCCCTGTCCGGCGGACAATTTACACAATCATACAACATATATATCATAACCACGCAGTTTATATGGGCCTCAGGCCTCAAATCCAAATAAAATAACAACATATATGACAATAGGCGAATAAAACCAAAACCCGAACTTACCTGAGCTGCCAGGGGGCAGGAACGCAGCATAAACCACACACATAGTCCAACATAGGACTCAAAAGTACAATGTCGTAAATAAAGTCACAAACTACAAGTCCACGACAATCCAAAATAACGAAATAAAGCATAACATGGTCCATAGACATAAAGTAACCTATTAAAACCAAATCAGGTGAAATCAATAGCACGGGACTGGCGGCTCGGACTCTCCTGGCAGATATCAACCTGAAAAATAAAGTAATGGCAACGGTGTGAGTCCATAAGCTCAGCGGATACCCAGCAGATATGCATAGTATGTTACAATAACAATAAGGGTCTACGCTAATACAGTCTCATATAAACAATCGGAAAGGGTATACTGAAGATACTAAATACAGGTACATACCTGAACCCATCTATCCTGCAAAAAGGGGTGAAATCAATCCCTATGGAACAAGTATAGCATATATCCAAGGTAAACAGATATCCAATATATGCATGTCAATCAAGTGCAGAAATCAAATGCAGCAACCAATGCACGATGCAAAATATGCACATGGTGCAATGACATGTGTCACCCCTGACGCCAGTCAGGCACCGCCCACATATCATAAATGAACGTCCGCGTGGGTAGGGCTATGACAACTGTACGCACCCTGCTATCACTGCTCCTGAGTGACCGAGTGGACAGGATGCTGGCGGAGGTCTCTCTCCTACCCCAAGCAGTGGGGGAGTCTAGCTCTCATCTCCTCGTGTCTCAGGACGAGAAGGGATCCCTGGCTGCTACCACGCACCGGAACCACCCTCCAAATAGTGACCGTGCGGAGCAATACAGGGCAAATGCACACACCCTATGGTAGCCACTACCCATGAGTGGATGTGTGTGCATATCCTCATGTAACTGGCGATGGGCTCGGACTATATAGGAGCCGATGATCGCCAGCATGCAATAATGCAAGGATGGTGCATGATCCAAACATATAACCCTCACCAAGTTCTCAACTAACACCACCGGGTGCTAGGAATAGGTTTGAATCCTATATCATGGGATACAAGTAACCTAGTAGATATACTAACAAAATAACCAATGATCTATCAATATCAAAATGCAAAAGGAAAGGTATCACTACATCTATGTATATATCTACCCATATAGATGGCAACTCGTGAGACTGTATAAAGTGAAACAGGAGCTAACCTAAAGGATAAACAGCAGCATATATCAGATACAGGTACACTAAGGCAGATAAGCATACAATCTTACTGTTATCCATAACAGACAATGCATAGCAAGAAGACTATATCTAAAGGATAAGTCAAAGGGTACCCGCCTCCAAAAGAGAAGAATCCAAATGCGAAGAGAACCACCAGCCAATATCAGCAATAACAATCCAAATCAAGTCCCTGTATCAAGGACAGATTTAATTAGCTATTACAAAATAGTAACTAGCTAATTAATCCCTAATCCGTTTTAGGGTTAACCTCATCCGTCCCTTTCCATTTAACTACTTTTACTTAAATAGAAGGTTCGTAATTACCCCGATTAGATTCTAATTAGGTTTAGATTTCCAATTAAACCTAACCTGTAGTTTAAATCAATAGTCATCCCAACCACAGATCACAGAACAACCTAAATCTAACCGCCATTCTGCTCAACACACTGGATAAACAAAACCCAACATTAACCTAGACCAAACAACACTCCGAGCACAATTTGTGGCCCACGGCATCCTGCCACATAGTCAAAACCATACAGGACTACAACTAAAACCATCACTAAACAAAAATATAAAAACATTGTTATATTTCAACTCGATTCCCCCTTTAGCTATCTACTGATCAAGGCAACAAAACACCCTTCCAACCAATTAGGTCAGCATCCAAGTTTATCTACAGGATCAACCTAAACAAAGATTCCAATCACAAAACAAACTCAGTCGAATGGAGGGAAAAGAACCAATACGGATTCATGTGTTAACTATCAACTAGGAAACCTCTCAAACACCAGATTTAACTCCCTACACAGCAAACCCACCTAAACAGAAATTCAAACCACAACAGATCAACTGATTTAAGGAAACAAGAGCAGATAGAAAAATCAAGGTCAGTCACCTACCGTGAAGCCTCTCGGTTGCAGGTTGGAAGAAACCAGAATATGCGAAAAATGGAGAATCCACACGGCACGAGTTCAAAACTGCCTTAGGAGCCCAGTTAGACTCCAATCCGCTAGAAGTCCAGAGAAAAGCCTGTATTGGAGCGAATCAGGGCTCAACCTGTGCTAACCACTCTTGTTGTGATCGGGTAGGAACATGAACAAGAGAAGCAAGTTGGCTTACCTTCCTATGGACGGGATCAACTACCAGAACCCTACTCCATCCACACTGTGATGCTTCTCAGAAGTAAATCTGGAAATCTCTTCTCACCGAAAACCTTTGGCTGGATACAAGAGATCTCATCTAATGCGGGAGAAGAAGAAGAAGAGATCGGGCTAGGCTGCGGATTAGGGCTCGCGAGCGGATGAGGAAGCAAGATCGACGTCGGCGCAGGCTGCGGGCTTCGCAAGGGGAGGAAGGAGCGAGCGTCGCCTGGCTGTGGCTGAGGCTAGGTCTCGCAAGGGGAGGAAGAAAACAAAGGAAGGGGCGGCTGCGGGCTGCGGTCTGGCTGCGGGCTTCGGCCGAACGCATAAAAACCAAAGAAAAAGGGTTAGCGAGGGAAACTTAGGGCACCGAGTATTAATTGAAAATCTATATATATTAGGAAATATTTTTCCTCAATTAATTCCTAACAAATCTATTATGTGCCCAATTAATCCCGTAACTCTTTCTAAAAATCTCAGAAAATTATTTTAAATTTTCATGTGGTTGATTTCAAATTTTTATTTCCTGTTTATGATCTATATATACATATATATTATATTTTTTTTAAGCGTATTTTACACTACTATATAAAGGTGCAAAGGTAAGGCTTGGAAATCAATTCAAGAGATCAAGGATTCTTGCCTAGCCTCTCTTCCTCTCCCTCTCTCCCTCACCCTCCTCTAGTAGGCGCCGGCCCTAGAGGGCTCCCCTAGGGTTGCCGTGAGCCACCTCCACCAAGAATGTGCCGAAGATGAAGAAGAAGCGGGTCGCGACTCCTTCCTTCCTCCAGGAATCTTGATTCCATTTTCGTTTGGTGGTTAGTTTTCCATCTCTCTCTCTTGACATTCTAGTCGTGCCTTTGGAGAATCTAGTTGTTCTTGTCAGCACGAAACTCGTGGCTTTGCGAAGTCATCTCGAAGAGAACTCGGCGTGGACGCGAATAGAGGCGGAGCTTCCAAGTGACGCTACGGTTGGATCTCGTCCCTTTCTACGAGTTACGCGAGGTATTAAGTAAATTAGTTTACTTTCTGCAAAATTTTAATTTATGATCATGTCTACACAATATAAGGTTGCATGCTAAATACGTGGTTGAAATAATTTGAGAAATTATTTATGCTAAACCTTCCGCTGCATGTAATTAAGTTTTAAAATTACGAACCCGTATCCATGTCAACATGCACCCGGTCCCAACACCTTGGACCTAGAGCCTCATCATGCATGTTGTAACGACCCGAAAAATTTTCTCAATATTTTCTTTAAAATTTTAATCATGTCTAGATAGTTTTTTTTTTTGAGGAACCTAGAGACACTAGAGCGAACTTTAGCCTAGTTATCCATGATTTTCCCATTTAATTTGAGAAACTAAGTACTAATGGGCCTTATATGGGCTTTCCTAATACCATGGTTATTAGTGGATTTTAGGTAGAATGTAATATAAATATAGATGAGATTTAATTAGGAATATTAGTATGATTATGGGTGGGTCTTAGGGGAATTTTCAAAAATAATAAAAAAATAAAATAAAAATAAAGTGCATGCACCAAAGATTGAACCTTGGACCTAGCATACCACCATGCATGTACTAACCAATTCACCTAGCAAGGGAGTGCTATGAGGGAATGAAGTGGATTTTTGTTAAGGCTAAAGGAAGTGAAGAGTCACCATGAGAGAAGGCACCATGTCTCTTCACTTGCCCCTCTTCATTGTGTATAAATGAGAGGAATGATAACTTAACAATTAAGATAGTTATTCCCTCTTCTCTTCATCCATCAAGCCTCTCCTCTCCTTCTTCTTCCCTCTCCTAGCCGAAACCCACAAGACCCCTCTCCCTTGGAAAGGTTTCACAAGGGAACTTGATCTTGAAGATCCAAGACTTTCTACAAGGATACAAGGGCTAAAGAGAGGCCTAGGGTCAAGGAGCTTTCTTTTGGCTTCTCCATTCAAGGTGATAATCAAAGACAAACCAAGATAAGACCCTCACCTGTGGTATGATTGTTCTTTGATGCTTAACAAGATTTAGACTTTTGTTTAAGATTTAAGTTGAGGAAACCATGAAGTGGAGCCTCTAGGGTTTCGGCCAAGGTTGATGTTTGGGCTTAGGGATGATGTAAACTCTCTTTTGTGCACTTAAATGTTTTATTATGATATGTAAGACATAGATTATGATTTAGGGAATGTTTGTGGCACCCTAAAGTTTCCTAGGGTTTCGGCCCATGTCAACATAGGATGAGGTCTAACCTTTCAAGCATGTTATTATGTTTCCTATGATTTAATGGATCTTAATGGTGAATGATAGGATTTTTTTTCATATGTTTGTGACCCATTAGGGTTTCGGCCAAAGACAAATAAGAGGGCTAGGAAATTGGGTTGGCTCCAATTATGGGGTCAAATGACTTACTATGACATGGTATGAATGTATGGGTTCTTCTTTTCCTATGGACTTTTGCATGTTGCTTGAATGATGGGGTCTTTCCCCTATTGAACTTTCGGCCAAGAGTATAAGTTAGGGATTGGGTTGGGTTAAGTTTCAAAAGAGACTTGTTTATGGGTTACTAAGATGTATGTATATGATTAAGTATGTTGTAGGAATTTTTATGTGACCTAAAACCTAACTTCATGCAAAATGTGTCCTGACTTTGTATATTAGGTCATGTGCTATGATGATTCACAAATGTTTAGATCATGTGCCATGAACCTAGGGAAATGTATCATGTATGAAAAGATCTAGGCATGTTTTCCTATGTACCATGACCATGCATGTTTTATGAATGATATGTATGTATGTATGCCATGCTTTATGAATGATATGTATGCATGCCATGTTTTATGAACGATATGTATGTAAGCCATGTTTTATGAATGATAAGTATGTATGCCATGCTTTATGAACGATATGTGCATATGCCATGTTTAAGAATGAAGATGATGAACGAAAATGATAACCATGGCCCTAAGACAAAATGATGTAAGCATGACATACCTTATGAATGAAGATAATGAATGATGATGAATGTTCATGCCTTTAAGGCATCATGATGTTAAGTATGAATGAGGAAATGTTAAGTATGTTTATGTCATGCTAAGGGATGGGCACCTTAAGAACGCCTCAGTTCTGGAACTACCGTAGCTGTTCCTATTCTTATGTCATGTTTCATGAAACAAGATTTTGTTTATGCCATGTATGTTCTATGAATGATGAAGCATGTTAAGTAATTTATTTTTAAGAATGGGCTTGTACCGGACCGAAGTAAGGGTCCAAGGGATGGGCACCTTAAGAACGTCTCGGTTCTGGACTACCGAAGTTGTCCACGGTTCTGGGACTACCGTAGCTGTCCAACAGGGATGGGTACCTTAAGAACGCCTCAGTTTTTGAAACTATCATAGCTGTTCCTACCCTAGTAGGTCGGGGCTCGCTACCTCGTATTTACTTAGGGATGCGCGCTTATGATGTATGTATGTGGTACAAGTAAGGGACCCCAATGATGTTATGATTATTTTTAAGTATTTAAAAGTATGATTTTAAACTAAGCATCCTTATGATATATGCATTTGACGCATGCATTCATCCATGTTATGCATTAGGCCATTATAAGTATGTTTATGCAAAGTATGTTTATGCAAAGTATGTTAATGCAAAGTATGTTTATGCAAAGTATGTTTATGCAAAGTACGTTAATGCAAAGGATGTTTATGCAAATGATTATGTTTATGTTCATGTTAAGTATGATGCCATGATTATATTTATGTTTATGATAAGAAGTATGCCATGATAAGTAGGATTTAAGCATTGTGTTTATGTTTATGTGACGTATGGATTTTTGTGAGTAGGAAAGGGTCTTACTAAGCCTATGTGCTTATAGTCTTATTGTCTTATACCGCAGATCAAGCAAACGGAGGTTACTAGGTGAACCAGCAGGAGGGGCCAAAAGTGTGTGTGTGGTAGTGACATGGCAGAGGAAAGAGGAATAAGAGTCTTCTATTATGTTTTGTGTTTTAAAACGCCTCTTTAGATTCTATGCTATACTTATGATAAGTTACTTGCTACTTATGATGCTTATGGATAAAGTAAGGAATGTTATGCTTTAATATGCTAAGTTACAATGCTACCATGTTCATGAATGATAGGTTAAGGCATATATACATGTTCAAGTACTAGTTGCATGGTAAAATGCATGTGTATGAAGGAAAAAAAAATTGATTCCACTGCATTAAGATATTCCTATGCCGTATGTATGTGTATGTATGTTAGCGTAACGCCGTCTCTCTCGCCACACCGTAAGGTGTGGGAAAAAGGCGGGCGTTACACATGTACTAACTAATTCACCTAGCAAGGGAGTGCTAGTGGAAAAGGAAGAAGATTTTAGTTGAGGTTAAAGAAGGTGAAGAGGCACCATGTGAAGAGACACCATGCTCCTTCACTTAGTATAAAAAGATTGGATGTGAAGTGAAGAGGCTTAAGT
Organism: Boesenbergia rotunda; assembly: GCA_024364735.1. Taxonomy (NCBI): domain Eukaryota; kingdom Viridiplantae; phylum Streptophyta; class Magnoliopsida; order Zingiberales; family Zingiberaceae; genus Boesenbergia; species Boesenbergia rotunda. Next base: position 138,162 of record JAGFNQ010003287.1, read on the forward strand.
TACTTTCTCCTCTTTTGTTCTTCCACCAAGGCTTTTCCTCTCCCTCTTCTTCCTCCTTCTTGCCGTGAGCTACAAGGGGATTTTCTCCTTGGAAAACTTCACAAGAAGACTCTCTCTTGAAGATCTAAGTTCTTCTACAAGGCTACAAGGGCAAAGGGGGTTCTAAGGTCAAGAAGGTTTTCTTTTCTTACTCTATTCAAGGTTTATAACCAAGATAAAGAGGGGTAAGACTCCCTCACCTGTGGTATAATAGTTTGATGTTATCTTTCATTATTTAAAGATTTTGATTGGATTCTATGTCGAGAAAACTATGGGATAGGGCTTTCTAGGGTTTCGGCCAAGCATTATTTTTAGGTTTGGGATGATGTTAAAACCTCACTTATGTTTCCTAATGCTTTCTCATGATAAATAAAGAATAAATTGTGAGTTGTGGAATTTTTGTAGCACCCTAAGACCCTCATGAAGTTTCGGCCACCAACCATTTCCATGGCTAGGATTAGATCTAACCCCCCAAGCATGCTTATTATGATTCCCTATGATATAATGAATGTTAATTGTGAATTATATAAATTTTACATGCCTTGTGATCCCTTGTAGGTTTCGATAAAGACCTAATTTAGGGCTAGGAATTAAGGTTAGCCCCAATCATGTGTTCTAATAGCTTTTGATAGCATTGTATGTAATGTATGGGTGCTATGTTACTTATGGTACCTCACATGTTACTTGGATAATGGGGTCTCCACCTATAACTTTCGGCCAAGCTTCAATTTTAGGGTTTGGGTTAGTTTAAGGTTTCATGTGTACTTGTTTATGGCTTATTATAATGTAGATATATATTCAAGTATGTTGTATGAATTTTATGGTACCTAAAACCCTAACTTTATGTGCAATGCTTCATGATCTTGTATGCTTATGTTAGATGTCATGCTTTAGTAGGTTTTATTCATGAATGTTTTAAGCCATATACCACGAACACATGTTGTGAAGTAGGCCTCATGTATATGTAGAATTATGCATGTATTATGTTAAATACCTTGAACATATATATATTGATAGATATATGGTCATGTAGACCAATGCATGTTTTATGTTGAATATTATGAACCTATGTAATATGTATCATGTTCATATGGACCCTACTCATGCATGTCTTATGATAGATACCATGATCATGTATGCTATGTGATATGTACCATGTATGAAAAAAAAACTCATCTATGCATGCTTACCTTATGTACCATGATCATGCAAGCTTTATGAACTAAGATGATGTTTATGCCTTAAGGCATAATTATGTATGTATGTCAAGCCTTATGAATGAAGATGATAAATGAAATGAAGAAGATGAATGAAGATGATGTTCATGCCTTTAAGGCATTATGATGTTATGCATGAACTATGAATGATGAAATGCTAAGTATGCTTTATACCATGCTTCATGGACCAAGATCATGTTTATGTCTTCAAATATGCTATGTAAGTTTTATGAATGATGTAAAAAGAAGCATGTGAAACTATTTTACTTTACGGATGGACTTGTACCGGACCCAAGTAAGGTCCAAGAGATGGGCTCCTCATGAAAGCCTCGGTGTGGGACTACCGCAGCTGTCCCCGGTTCTGGGACTACCGCAGCTGTCCAACAGGGTTGGGCTCCTCATGTAAGCCTCGGTGATGGACTACCGCAGTTGTCCCTAGGTTGAAGGTAACCTAGTACCCTAGTAGGTCGAGACTAGCTACCTCGCATTTACTTAGGGATGCGGGCAATGATGAATGTATGTATATGGTACAAGCCGGGGCACCCCATGATGTTATGATTTATGTTTAAGTATTTATAATTATGATTTTCAAATAAGCTGATGGATCATCTAGGCGTGCTAGAGGGGGGGTGAATAGAACTTTTTCGGATTGGATCTCTACAAATTTGTTAGCGCAGCGGAAATAATATGCAAATGAAAAGATTAACAATGCTAACAATCAACTGTTTACTTGGTATCCTCCTAGATGGGTGACTAATTCAAGGATCCACGCCGCGATCACCAGTTTCACTATGATAACCTCCTTCAGGCGGAGAAACCTTTACAGTCGTGATCTTCCTCTTTACAGAATGAAGTACAATGTGAGAGGAAGAAGAAAAACACTCTTCAAACGAGTAGCACTTTGACACTGTACTGAACCGTACCGTACACGAGCAAAAAGGTGCTCCTTTTATACATGAACAGGATAAACTTGTAGTCTGTCTAGCCCCACACCAGTCGACTGCCCTAGGGGTAGTCGACTGGCCTAGCATTAATTGCTAGCCAACGGCTAGTTTTCGGGGTATACCAGTCGACTGCCCCAAGGCCAGTCGACTGGTCCGAGGCCGAAAACTCTCTGTGAGTTTTGGCAGTCGACTGCCCCAGGGCCAGTCGACTACCCTACCTCTCAGCTTGGTTCCAGCCACTCCGGACCTTCCCCTTCATGTTTGCCTTTAGGTTTGCTCCCTTGGCTTGCCTCTTGAAATCCTCTTCCTCTGGCTATCGTCCCTCAGATGCGCACGTAAGCCTTCCCTTGGCTTGCCTCCATGCCACCCTTCACATGTGCCCTTGAAGTCCACTTCCCGGCTTGCCCTTGGAGCTCTCCTCCCTCGGCTCTCGTCCCTCGGATATGTTATTATGTGTGATTCTCCAAGTTCTGCAAACTCAATCACACACATCAAATACAACATAACACTCTATCCTTAAACATATTCACCCACACACATCAAAACCATGATTTTCCAATCATTTAAGGGTCGATTGCCTCAACAATCTCCGCCTTTTTGATGTGTGGCAATATGTTTAAGTTTAGAGATAAATAACATCCAACAATAGCAATAGCAAAAGATAGTAATTGAAAAAGCATAAGACATCGTAACCCTATGAGGTAACCTCCCCCTTAATCCATGTCTTCTCCTATTTTCAATTCTAATCATAATCCAAGTTAAGTTTCCACTTAACACTAAACGTCACTAAAAATGTAAGACATGTCCAAACCTAAGAGGTAACCTCCCCCTTAATCCATGTCTTCTCCCCATTTTTAATCATTCAAGGTCTAAGTGGGAAAGACAACCTTAAACCATCCATTCCAAATTAAAATTCTAACTTAAACCACCCATTCTCTCCCTTTGACACCATCAAAATGATTGCCTCAAGCAACCTAACCCTATGACATCAAATGAAAGAGATTTTGATTTCTGAAAGAAAGTTTCAGAACCTGAAACAAAGCGTGCAAGTCGACTGCCCATGGGGCAGTTGACTGATATACTATCAGTCTGAATTTTCAACTTTTCTGTAGAATTTCAGAAACTCCCAAAAAATTCTAAAAAATTTCAAAAATTATAAAATTTTGCATACATGTTTGAAATGATATACTCTATCAAGGAAAAATATTAGTCCATATAAAATTTCAAACATGCATGACTTATGATAAAAATCCAAACTCTTTGAAAACCACTACATTTTGTATCAAACTAATAATCTAGTTTTGTAATTACATAACTTTCAAAAGCATGACAAATTATATAAAACATAAAATAGTTTTCAAAGGTTTAAAATGTCCAACTATGATCTTTGGGCAAAGTGTCTATTGATTAAACACTTGCCTTCCCCATAGTTGCTCTAGTTTTCATATTTTGATACTTCTAATGGTTCAACAATATGCCACAAGCACAAGTGAACCAAATGTATCACCCTAATGGATCAAACACCCTTTTTAAAAGCTAATATCTCCAAGTTCATCCTACACTTCTACAAAACACATTCCAAGGTCTCTTCTTAAGGATGTAAACTCCGATTCGGAAAGAGGCTTAGTAAAGATGTCGGCTAGTTTCGACTTTGATTCAACATAGTATAGTTCTATGTCTCCCCTTGCCACATGGTCTCTAATGAAGTGATGTTTCACTTCAATATGTTTTGTCCTAGAGTGGTGAACCAGATTTTTGGTCAAGTTGATTGTGCTTACATTATCACACAAGACTTTGACCTTGGTGTAATGCAACTTATAATCCTCTAAGGTGTGCATGATCTAAAGGAGTTGGGAAACATACCCACCCATTTCCACATATTCTGCCTCCGTTGTTGATAGGGCAATGCATGATTGTTTCCTACTACTCAAACTAACTAAGGAAGACCAAGGAATTGACACCCTCCACTATTGCTCTTCCTATCTAGCTTACAACCCGCATAGTCCGAGTCGGTGTATCCAATTAGATCAACACTAGGGGTTCTAGGATACCAAAGTCCAACATTGAGGGTACCTTTAACATACCTTAGGATCCTCTTAACTACAACCAAATGGGAGTCTTTGGCATAAGATTGGTACCTTACACACATACCTACCGCAAAAAGTATATCGGGTCTACTAGCGTTTAGATATAGGAGGCTACCAATCATGCTTCTGTATTGTTTAGAGTCTACCATTTTCCCTTCAAGGTCACTATCCATTTTCACATTGGTTCCTATGGGTGTAGATGCTACCTTAGCATTTTCTAAACCAAATTTCTTTAACATTTCCTTAGCATATTTGGTTTGAAAGACATGTGTACCTTCATTAGTTTGCTTAACTTGAAGACCTAAAAAGAAGGTTAACTCTCCTACAAGACTCATCTCAAATTCATCTTCCATACACTTGATGAACTCTTGTAAGAAGTCATTATTTGTTGACCCAAAAATGATATTGTCTACATAGACTTAGGCAACAAATATGTCCTTATCCTTCAATTTTAAGAACAAAGTAGGGTCAATTGTTTCTCTCCTAAACCCCTTAGACACTAGAAATGAAGAAAGCCTTTTATACCGAGCCCGGGGAGCTTGTTTCAATCCATATAAGGTTTTTCTTAATTTGTAAACATGTCTTGGATAGTTAGGGTCCTCAAACCCGGGGGGTTATTCTACATAGACCTCTTCCTTAATGATGCCATTAAGGAATGCCGACTTCACATCCATTTGGTGAAGTGTGAAACCCATGTGAGCGGCATAGGCTAGTAAAATTCTAATAGATTCTAACCTAGCTACGGGGGCATAAGTCTCATCATAATCTAATCGCTCAACTTGGTTAAACCCCCTAGCTACCAGTCTAGTCTTGTTCCTAGTGATTTTGCCTTGGTCATCTAGTTTGTTCCTAAAGACCCATCTTGTGGTTACAATAGTGCAGCCATTGGGCCTAGAAACCAACTCCCAAACATCACTCCTCTCAAATTGATTTAGCTCCTCTTGCATAGCTAAAACCCAATCAACATCTCCTAATGCTTCATCAATGGATTTGGGTTCTAATTGAGAGATTAGAGCTATTTGACTAGTTTAATCCCTAAAGTAGGACCTAGTCCTTACTCCTTGAGTTACATCACCTACTATTTGGTTAATAGGGTGATCGTGGTGATGTCTTAAGGGCCTAGAGGTTGTGGGTTCATTTACTTCTTCTTCCTCATCTTCTAGGGTACTTCTTACTCCCCCTTGATTATTGCCCTCCAAATGTAGGTCTTAGATTCTTTGGGCAAGGGGTTGGACCTCTTCTATATCCTTATCAATAGAGGCTTTTCTATGGTAGGTACTTGTTGTTTCATCAAACTTAACATTTGAGGACTCCTCAATCACTTTTGTCCTCGTATTGTAAACTCTATATCCCCTACTAGTTAGTGAGTATCCTACTAGAATCCCTTCATTTGCTTTTGACTCAAATTTCCTTAGGTCATCTTTGGTATTTAAGATGTATACTTTACATCCAAAGGCTCTAAAGTAATGGACTTGTGGTATTCTCCCATTCCATAATTCAAAAGGTGTTTTCCCTAGAAACCTATGTACCAACACCCGGTTTTGAATATAACAAGCGGTGTTAACCGCTTCGGCCCAAAAGTAGCTAGGAAGAGAATATACATTAAGCATAGTCCTAGCAACTTCTTGTAGGGCTCGGTTTCTCCTCTCAACTACCCCATTTTGTTGAGGAGTCCTTGGGCATGAAAATTCATTCTTGTATCCATTTTTAACACAAAATTCTATGAACCTTGCATTTTAAAACTCCCCACCGTGGTCACTCCTAATTCGGTTTATTTTGATATATTTTTCGTTTTCTACCCTTTTACTAAATCCTATAAAAATCTCAAGGGTATCATCCTTATGTTTCAAAAAGTAAACAAATGTAAACCTAGAAAAATCATCTTCTATGACTAGACAATATTTACTCCCTACAAGTGAGGGAGTACTATGACAATCAAATAAATCTATATGTAAAAGCTCTAATGGTAAAGAGGTAGTGGTTAGGGTTTTATCTTTGTGTGATGACTTTGATTTCTTACCCTCTTGGCATGCATCACACAACATTTGGGATCAGAGCAGGAGGAGAAATTATTGCAAGTCCTGAGGCATTACAAGAAGGCAATTGGGTGGACTTTATCAGATATACCAAGTATCAGCCCAGCTATCTGTATGCACAGGATATTTTTGGAAGAAAGTGTTAAACCTGTAAGGCAGCCACAAAGGAGACTCAATCCACTTATTTTAGATGTTGTAAAGAAAGAGGTGACTCAACTTCTACAGGCAGGTATCATTTACCCAATTTCTGATAGTCAGTGGGTTAGTCCCATACACGTGGTGCCTAAGAAATCTGGAGTGACGGTGGTGGAAGATGGAAACAACGAGTTAGTGCCCACCAGAATTAAGAATTCTTGGAGAGTCTGCATTGATTACAGGAAGCTCAACAAGGTCACAAGGAAAGATCACTTCCCTTTACCCTTTATTGATCAGATGCTTGAGAGACTGGCAGGGAAGTCCCATTATTATTTTTTGGATGGTTACTCAGGCTACATTCAGATTTGTATAGATCCAGAGGACCAGGAGAAGACTACCTTCACATGCCCCTTTGGCACTTTTGCCTACAGACGGATGCCTTTTGGACTCTGCAACGCACCCGGTACATTCCAGAGATGCATGGTAAGTATATTTGGTGAGTTGCTAGAGCATTGTATGGAGGTATTTATGGATGATTTTTTAGTTTATGGCACGTCTTTTGATTTATGCTTAGAAAATTTATCTAGGGTTTTACACCGTTGCATTGAAACTAACCTGGTGCTTAATTTTGAAAAATACCACTTCATGGTAGAGCATGGTATTGTACTTGGACATATAGTCTCTAGGAGAGGTATAGAGGTAGATCCTGCAAAAATAAGTATTATTTCTTCTTTATCTTACCCTGTATGCGTACGGGACGTTCGTGCTTTCCTTGGGCATGCAGGTTTCTACTGCAGATTTATTAGAGACTTCAGCTTGATTGCTCGACCCTTGACAAAACTTTTGTAGAAAGATGTTGATTTTTATTTTGATGATAAGTGCAAAGAATCTTTTCACAGACTCAGGGAGGCTCTTACCTCTGCTCCCATTATTAAATCACCTGATTGAAATTTGTCATTTGAATTAATGTGTGATGCCACTAATTTTGCAGTGGGAGCTGTGTTAGCACAGAGGGTGGAGGGAGCACCTCATGTCATATGCTATGCCTCCAAGACCCTAGATGCCTCCCAAGCAAACTACACTACCACTGAGAAAGAGCTTCTTACCATAGTTTTTGCTTTAGACCGTTTCAGATCTTACTTACTATGCTCACATGTTATTATTTTTCTGATCATGCAACTCTAAAATACTTGTTGAAAAAGCCTAATGCTAAACCTAGACTTATCAGATGGATGCTCCTGCTCCAAGAATTTGACCTGGAAATCAGAGACAGAAGTGGTAAAGAGAACCTAGTTGTAGATCACCTGAGCAGAATTGAAGGAAATGGATCTTCTACCACCATTGACGATGATTTTAGAGACGAGCACCTTCTAGCAGTACATGGTGAGACACCTTGGTATGCAAACCTAGTTAATTTCTTAGTTACCCATGTTTTCCCTACACACTTTTCTAAAGCTCAAAAAGATAAACTTAAAAGCGATGCAAAATTTTATGTGTGGGATGATCCTTATCTATGGAAATTTTGCAATGATAAAATAATTAGGAGATGTGTACCAGATCATGAGTTTACTTCTGTACTTACATTTTGTCATTCATCAGCTTGTGGGGGGCATTTTGGACCCCAAAGAACTGCTAGAAAGGTGTTAGAGTATGGATTGTATTGGCCCACCCTATTTCATGATTCATATGTGTTCTATAAAAATTGTGATAGATGTTAGCGAACTGAGAACATAGGAGGAAGAAATGAGATGCCCCAAAATACTATGCTTTTTTGTGAGATTTTTGATGTTTGGAGAATAGATTTTATGCGACCTTTTCCTGCATCATTTGGTTATCTGTATATTTTACTTGCTGTGGATTATGTTTCAAAATGGGTGGAGGCCATTCCCTCCAAGATTGACGATTCTTCTGTTGTTGTGAGTTTTGTTAGGTCACTCATTTTATGTAGGTTTGGAATTCCAAGGGCAATAATAAGTGACTAAGGATCTTATTTTTGCAATAAACACATGAAATCCTTGCTAAATAAATATGGGGTTGCACATAAAGTTTCTACATCTTATCACCCCTAAACAAATGGACAAGTTGAAGTTTCTAATAGAGAGATCAAATCAATTCTGGAAAAGACTGTTGGACCCACTAGACAAGATTGGAGCAAAAGGCTAGATGATGCACTTTGGGCCTATAGAACTGCATTCAAGACTCCGATTAGCATGTCTCCCTACCATTTGGTCTATGGTAAAGCTTGTCATCTCCCCGTGGAAATAGAGCACAAGGCATATTGGGTAGTAAAGGCATGTAATTTCGATGCTACCAAAGGGGGAGAAGAAAGAAAATTTCAACTTCAAGAGCTTGAGGAGATTAGGCTAGAAGCATTCAAAAATTCAAGGATCTACAAGGAAAAGACAAAAAACTTCCATGACAAGCACATCTTGAAGAAAGACTTTCAAATTGGGGACAAGGTATTATTGTACAAATCAAGGCTCAAATTGATAAAAGATAAGTTAAGGTCAAGGTGGGATGGTTCATTTATTGTAACCAATATTTTTCCCTATGGAGTTGTTGATATTCAAGATGTATTTAACAGTTTTATATGGAAAGTCAATGGCCACCGGCTCAAAAAGTACTTTGAAGAGTTAAAGGAGCTTGAGGTGGATGGTTTGGACATGAACGAGGCTATCTACCCAACTTAAGGGGAGTTTACTTTTCATGTACTTACTTTTCATTGTATATATCATTTTCATATTTTAGAAGTAGTTGTTCTTTTTGGATTGAATCATTGATAATAAATTCTTAGGTAAAATAGAATGAATAAATAGACATTGTAAATACCGTGTTATTTCTTTTGGCAAATTTTCTTAATAAGTAGGAATAAATGTATCCCTCTAGGTTATTTTCATGTCATTTTAGAGTCTCTTGAAAATAAATTAAATTTGGTTGTTAAAACTTAGGGTTTGAGCTCATGGATAAAATCTTGGATGCTTGAGTACTACATGACTTTAGATTCTTAAGTGATGACTTGAGATGAATTATTTGCACCTAGTGAGAATTAGCCTTATTTTTGTGATACACATATGTGATTGTACTCTAGAACTTGCTTAGGTTCTTTCAAAACCATATTTCAATGATTGGATCACATCTATAGAGGCTATTCAATTTGTTTTCCTTTCCATATCAATTTTTGACAACAATCATGTTTATGCTATTTTCTTTTCCTTATTTCCTACTCTTAACCATACTTTTCTATGGACTTGTTTGTTTGGAATGTTTCTTGATGCTACTTTGCCCGAGACGGACAAAAGATCAAGTGTGGGAGAGGTGGCTAGTGTTTTGGAATCATTTTATAGCAAGGATGCATTTCATTCCAAAGAGAAAAATTTGTGAGGTTGACTTTTTAAAAAAAAATGCCAAGTAGTGTTGAGTTTGGTATCAAGAACAAATGGGAAGAAGTAGTTAAGGAGGAAATCAATTGAAGCACCTAGATTCTTGATTATAATTTGAAGATCCAAGCAATTTTGTACCAAGCTAAATTCGGTTGAAGAAGAAAATTTTTGTGCCAAAGTCCAAGTGGCACGCAAATGGCAAAAATCTATGCCAAAGTGAAAAAAAAATTCTGTGAAGCAGGTCTTGGTTAGAATTGTTTTGAGTTGCAGCTATACTTTGCTAGGATGATCAGTAACATTTTTCCACAGTTTGAATTGTAGCTGAACACAGTCTGAATTGAAGGCTGTAAAGTCTGAATTGAGGCTGAGAAGAAGCTGAGCAAAAGCTGAGAAGTCAGAAGCTAAAAATTCTGAACTGCATTGCAAGGATAGCTGCTGAAAATTGAGAAGTAAATCTTCACCAGCTACCAGGAAGTCTGAAGAATAGCAGGGCTGTAAAAACAGAGGACACATGGTCGAATTCTTGAGGGAGATGAGAAGAAACTGAATAGAAACAATAAGGAAGCAAAGTTATCAAGCCATTGAGTGGAAGAGTGTGTTTCGATATCTGAATAATCTGGAAACCTTGGAAGTGTGAAACTGCAATTGAAACAATTGAAGAGCTGTTGTTGAATCTACACAACAAAAAAAAAACAAAACAGTTGGAATGATAGTAAGCCAGTTTTGTACCAACTTCAAACTAAATTCAAGCTTCTTAACTCAGTAATGCATAGCTGAAGTTGAACAGAATTGGCCGAGTGGTTTTTCACTAAATTCAACCTTTTTGGAGCAGAACTATTGGGCACTTCAAGTGAAGTTGAAACTGCTAGTAAGGCAAATGGATGGAATCAAAACAGGAAAATGAAGTGCAATGTCGTGGACTCAATAGAAGCTTTCAAATTATCCACCATTAGTTGATGCTAGCTGTTGTTAAGAGAATTGCAAGGATGAAGAAATTAGTGATTCTTGATTCTGAAAGTGGTGCCGTGGAGCTGAAATCTGAAACAGAAAAAGAAAACAAAAAGAGAATGAAAGTAGAAGAGTGCCAATTTGAAGGTGATGTGTATCAAAAATTAGTTGCAAGAGATGGTTAATGAAGGTTAAATGTGGAGCATCTAATTCCCTAATTGCTACTTGATGTCTCATGTTCTCTGATACAAACTCTGACCCGATGTGCTCCATTAGAAGATTTAAGAGAGAGAGAAAAAAAGAAAACAGTTTGAAAAAAAAGAAAGAAACAAAGTTGGCACACAATTGGAGTTTCGGCACCATGAAATCAGTGAAGAAAATCTCATCCAAATCCAAGCCTTGCATCACTACCACTCTGATTTTACTAGAGAGAAAGAAAGAAGAGAAAAAAAAAGGTATGAGAAAAGAGAAGGAAACAAAATGGCACGCAATTGAAGTGCTGGCACATTGAGACCAATGAGGTTTCTTCATCCAAATCAAAGGCATTATCAAAATTCTCACTTCACAACACTTTTGATTTCAATATGAGGACTATAAAGAGGGCAAAGAGCATTAGGGATATTCTTGAGCAACCAAGTTTCCCATTTCATCAATTTCTCTATTTTCATAGCTTTCACTTCATTCTTCCATTTTATATGTCTTTAGCTTGTTTGAAATAAACTTCTGTAGATGTAGATCCTAATCATGAATAATGGTGGAGAGTAGATAACAAGCAAGCCTATGGTAGTACAAAAAGCATGTGTATATGAGTGAGCTCCATTTTCATCATGAACTTAAAACTCAAAAAGAGAGCCACCAAAATTTCCCTTGAAAGGCTTAGTAAGTTAAATTCATTTCAATGAATCATGAAGGATGAAAATGCCAAGTTGTTGATTTAAGGACGAGATAATAATCCATAGAGCTTAGATTTTTGAGAATTGACAACCTTAAGTAATTTCTTTTCACTTGCTTCTAATTATGTTTGAGAAAATCTAGGGGATACATATTTAGTAATTTTAGCGAGACGCTCAAGATTAAGTGTGGGGGAGTTGATAAGCACTATTTTGTTGAATATTTCAATCTCTAAAATCCATGTTTAACCCATATTTTACATGCTTAACCTTGAATTTGCCCTCGGTTCTATAGATTAGTTTTATTTTGGGCTTTATTTCAAATCCTTATACATTTAAAAGATTTTGGAACTTAATTGTGAATCTATGTTTGTAGGCTTTGAAAGGATCATGGATCGAGATCAAGATTGGTCAGGATCATGCTCAGATCAAGGCGATCAAGTTTTGGAGAACTGTGAGCCGTCCATTTAGAAGATAAGCATATCTGGATCATCCAGGGCTAATCAGATGAATCCGAGCTGGGGTTAACGTTAATCAAACACTGGGATCATGATCTGAAGGTTTCATCCAAATCAGAGATCATTCAGCCGTTAGATCAAGATCAGAGGGATCTAGATTGTCCATTCAAAGATCAGGTTGATCTGATCTATCCGTTGCAAATCTAGAAGATCCGAGCTAATGAGAGGTAGATCCTGACCTTTGATCAAGATCTGGAAAGTTTGATACAAATCGGATAGGGATCAACCGTTGGATGAGCTTTGAACAATCTCAGTCGTCCAAATTAAATGACTTAAGTTTAAATGGAAAATTCCCTCCGCAGAACAGCTTGTCGCGTCTTCTTTGCCGAGCTCAGTTCTTTGTTCTTCATTCGTTGTTCTTCGGTTTTTTTTCTACGATTTTCTTCAATAGAGGGCGTGACGACATTGATTTTGATCTTTGATCCGGATCTAGATCATTGGGAAGATTTTTCTGTGAAATTCCAGCTCCAATTCGGCTAAAAACAGAGCTGGTTGAGGGTTTCATCAGATTTGCAATTTGATCGCTTGGATCCCGTTTGTGTGCCATTTCCATCCATCTGAGTTATCTGGAGGGTCCTCTGGAGTGCTCTGATCATCTCCGACTCATCATCGTAACACGACACAAGGAGATCGAGGAGATCGGATTGTTTCTTCATTTTTGAGCAGAGTTGAGCTGGATTCATTCGCAGAGGTTAATTCCCAGTGATTTGTGGATGTTAAGGGGTTCGAGGCTCACTCTTGTGTGACGGCAAGAAGATCTGGAGCTAAGGGAAGAGAACGATGCTAATTTTCTTAATGCGATTCTGTTATTAGCTGAAATTTCGACTTCTGCAAACCATTTCTGTTTCTGTCTTTGTATCAGCTGCTTTAGTTTACCTTTTTGAATTGTTTCTGCCTTAATTAGGGTTTAATTTTGCAAGTAGTTATCTAAGGAGCTTGTCTAGTGAACATTTGTTCTCAAATTCAGTTTATTTCATGAATTAGTTCTTGCGTATCAAGTTTGTAGCTGCATGTCAACTTAGTTCCTGCACTTACTTAAAGTTCAGTTTGTTTCTGTGTTTTAATTCTTGGAAATTAGACATCACGTTTAGTGTGCTAATGCATTTGGTTTAAGTTTACTTTGCATTTGAATCATTTCTGAATTGAGTTTTATTTCTGAAATTTTGTCCAGCTTTTGCATATCAGTTATCCCTGCGTATCAATTTCGGTCTCAAGTCTGTCAGTTTCGGTTATTAGCTTCTTAAGTTTGTGTCAAGAGAACCTTAGATCTTCTGCATCTTATCTGAATATTAGATTGGAGTATTCGAACTCATTTGCTTTGCGTGTTTTGCATTCAGTTGTTCTGAATTTTTGCACACAGTTCTGTTTTTTTTTTTTTTTTGCATCTCATTTCTGCACTAGATTTGCAACTGATTGAGTAGTTAGCTGCTGTTGAATTTCTTCATTCACTCTTGCAAGTTTATTCACTGATAGCCTAGTCTTCCAGCTGATCTGATCACTACAGTTTATGAGCTGTCAGTGATAGATTTGGCACTTAGTATCAGATTTCTATATTGGCACATGAGTTTTCTTTTCTTTGTATCAAGCTTGTTCAATTTCGGCACTTTGTATCAAGGGCAGCTTAGGCACTGATTGGTATCTAGTTATAGGGTGCTTTTAGTGTGCAAAGGTGTTTGAAATCAACTAGTATTGCATTCGGCCATTTCTGAACATTCTTTGCATTTGTTGGCTTCCAAAAATTGTAGCTAGTTTGTGTTGAGTTTGCTTTAAGTTTGATATCTGAATTTCGTAGCTAGCATTTGTGTTAAGTTTGTTTGTTCCCGAAAATTGCCATCACTGCGTTTATTCATTTGCTTAGCATTCGGATTGTATTTAATATCAATTTTGTTCTTCAATTTGGCTACTTTGTCTTGGTTGATTTAGTATCACATTGGTTGAGTGCATTAGTTGCATTTACTTTGTTTAGCTAATTTAGTTAAGTTTCTTTCTTTTGCTTTGTGCTTTCATTTCTAAATTGCAACCCAAACCCAAATTTTATTTGAAACCCAAAAATATCAATGACATATAAACTCGAGCTCGAATCAAACAATCTCAACTAGCCCTAGGAAAAATATGACCTGTGACCCCTTTACTACGTTTTCATCTTTGCTAGCAAAAAGGGTTTCTAGCTTTACGAATATCTAAATTTGAGACCCACATTTGTGACAGCTCTTTTGGGTCCATTAGGCTGCCTCACAGAGGCAGTGGCGTTGTGAGGCGTGCCTCACGGCTACCTCACGAAGGCAGTTGCCGAGAGGCCTCAGCCATGAGGCCGGCTGTCTCACAGAGGCAGTGGCCTCATGAGGCGTGCCTCATTGCTGCCTCATGAAGGCAGTTGCCGAGAGGCAATTGCCGTGAGGTGGGCTACCTCACAAAGGAGGCAACTGCCATGAGGCGTGAGGCCTTTGCCGTGAAGCGTGTCTCAATTGCAGTGGGGCAATTGAATTGCCTCGGCTGACAATTGGATTGCGGTGAGTTATCCTTGGGGAGGAGACCGTAAGTTTGCCTCGGTAACTTGTTTGGAGCGACAGCTAGTTGCCTCATGCTTGGGGCATGAAAACATTCTTCGAGTTGCCTAGAAGAACACGAGTTGGAGTTGTGTAGTTGCTCAGAATACAAGTTGCTTGTGTAACATGGAGTTGCTCAGATCACAAGAACTCCAAGATACTCGTTGTTCAAGTGCCCACAGTGGAGGAAAGAATCAATTAGGTTTGTGTTTGGATTATTTTCTCCTAGGAGCGGCCGGCGGCATCCCTTTGGCAAGGGATTGGTTGGCGCAAGGAGAAGGGATCGACTTGGTGACCACGGGTCTTAGTAGATCATCACCCACACGACGTCCAAGAGAGTAGGGTCATACAGTAGAAGATCGTAAGGTAACGGAAGGTATATTCTTCCTTGGCTCCTTTCGTTCTTATTTGTGCTTTATTTATTTGCCTCGTCATTTTATGTTTGTTATTTAATTATTTTGATTGTGAATCATAGTTAATAATTATTTAACTGGACCCCGACCATAAACACAAAAGCCGACGATCAACTAGTTGCCTTTTCCGCGGTCGAACGGTTGAGCAAATTACAAGGCCAATTTTGGTAATTGGCTAAGTTGTAATTTGTATTGCTCGATACGGCACGAGACGGTCGATGGGAGACGGGTCTCCACTCGGATTAATTTTTTAATCCGTAGACGTGGAGAGGTCTCTCGGATCGACCAGGTATTCGCTGAGGAAACCCGCCAAGCCATACCCAACAATTAGTATCAGAGCTGAGGTTTCCGACTTTGTATGTTTAGGATTGGTTAATTTTTGTAATTTTCATACATTTATTTTGATGATGCGTGGATGTGTGTAGGCTAACTTTGTGTTGCAGGCACGAGATTACAACTTCATGGCAAAAATATTGTTTGTGTGATTGATTTACAGTTTTTGTAATTAATTAATCCTCGTGGTTGACGAGGCTAGGTATTTAATTTCTGTAATTAAATACGACACATGTTTAGCTGAGTTTTTTATTTACAGTTGTTCTAGTTATCATGTACACTCCTTCGTGGAGTATAGGATCAATGATGTAAATAATTAGCTTTTAATTTCAGCTTAGAGATCCCTCAAGGTATCATGCGCAGAAGGAAGGGAGGAGCGGATGAAGTGACGACACGACTGGAGGCACATGAGAGACCAAGGGGCCATGAAAGTTGGAAAATCTTGGATTTTCATTATTTTATTTCATGTTATTGGTTATGTGCTTGGTTGTGTGGTAGTGCTTGAAAGTTCCTCGAGATAAATTACTAAGTGGGAGAGGGACCCTAAGGGTCCCACGGCTTCCATTACAATTCGATAAGTGATGCGAACAAGTCTGCGTGTTGGCTCTGAGTGCCTTCCTCCCCTTCGGATGGACTTGTTCTGCGGATCACTGGGTCGAAAAAGACTATAGAAAATTATTGAAGAGCGTGTGTACTTCCCTTTCGGAAGGCACATAATCGGAAATAATTTTCTTTGTGTCGTGTGGTGGTGAACACTTAGATGCGAATAATAGCATCCTCCCCATCGGAGTCACTGCTATTATTTTGCAGAGCCGAAAGAGACCAACTATTGATCTTACTTGTCAAAAAGTTAGGTTGACAAGATAGTAAGATCGATGGGTAAAACCTCCTCTTACAAATGTAGGGATTCGTATACGTCCACAACATCGTGGCATGTGAATTTCTCGGTGTATAGTGGTGTTGGTTGATTTCGAAAATTAATTGTTTTGAGGAATCACTTTATTTTCGATTTCTAAAGTAGTGTATGTTGTGATTCTTAGATGTTTCAAATGACCTTTAACCCACTAGTGACCATACTTAAGGAAAACAAACTTACTAGCACCAACTACATAGATTGGAAAATAAACCTAGACATTGTCCTTTCCGCAGAGGAGTACAAATAGGTACTCTTCGAGGATTGTCCTGAAGATGATGGTCCACCTCAATGAGATTGAGGTTCTTGGAGGACAAATTGACGGGGAAACCCAGGTCGATATAATACTCCAATATCTACCTAAGAGTTTTGAGCAGTTCCGACTCAACTATAGCATGAATAAGCATGAGTATACATTGAGGGAACTCCTGGGAGAACTCCAGGGGACAGAGGGGCTCTTTCGTAACGGTTCGCAGGCCTTGGTCACTCATAAGGTTTCTACTTCTGTGCCGAAAGGCAGGAAGAAGAAGAAACAAGGTGAGTCCAAGAAGGCAGCAGAATCGCAGGGACCTCAGGCTAGTGTGAAGAAACCAAGTGCTTCACGAGCCAGCAGGCTGGACATTGAAAGGCGAACTATCCCCATTGTCAAGAGAAAGGTATATCTTTTCTTTTGTCATTCTAACATGTTTTAGAGGAGTTATCTACCGGTACCTGGTGGGTAGATACGGATGCCACAAAACATGTCTGCAATTCTTTGCAGGGGTTCCAGGAAGCCCAACGACTAGCTAAAGAAAAGATTATCGTCAACATGGGATATGCTACGGAGGTGGCAACTATTGCAGTGGGAGTTATTTATTTGTCTTTAGAAGATAAAGTTTTGGTTTTAAGATTGCTTTTATGTACCTAATATTTAGAAAGAACTCTGGTTCAGTTTCTGAAATAAAAGATATTCTATTGCTTTTTATGAAAATTGGAATAGAAAGATTATCTATTTAGGTACATTGATAGGAAATTGGTACACATTAGAACCAAAGTCTTCCATGATGTAAATAGTAGCTAATAGCTCATCATCTAAACAAAATAAGAGAAAGGTTCCTTCCGAGATGAACCAAACATACCTTTGGCATCTAAGGCTTGGTCTTATTAACCTTAGTAGGATTCAAAGGTCGATAACTGATAAACCTTGGGTTCATTGGTAGTGGGAGACTTCCCAACCTTTGAATCATACTTGGAAGGTATGACGACCAAGAGGCCTTTCAAGGCTGAGGGGTATAGAGCCAAAGATATGTTAGAGTTGGTTCATTCTGATTTGTGTGGTCCTATGCCTATCCAGGATAGAGGTAGATTTGAATACTTCGTGAGACGAATATTCAAAGTTATGGATACGTTTACTTGATGGCCGCAAGTCTGAATCTTTGATTGGTTCAAAGAATTCTAGACGATTTTGGAGAAACATCAAGGTAAAGGTATCAAGACACTACGATTGGATCGTGGTGGTGGGTACCTCTTGGGAAAGTTTAGGACTTACTTATTAGAGGCTGGGATTCAATCCCAATTGACTGCACCCGGTACACCCCAATAGAACGGTGCAGTAGAGCGAAGGAAAAGGGCTCTTATGGAGATGGTTAAGTTAATGATGATCTGCTCCGAGTTGCCGGATTCGTTCTGGGGATATGCTCTGGAAACGACAGCGTATATACTTGATAACATCTAGGTCAGTACCTTCTACCAATAGAAATGTGGATTGGGCGAAGGCTAAGTCTAAGAAATATTTGTACATGGGATAGCTCAACACATGTGCTGAGAGGGGATACTAATAAGATTGGAATCTCGTGCGCTTGTTCGTAGGCTATCCTACAGGAATGAAAGGTGGTTCTATAGTCCTAAGGATCAGAGGGTAATCGTTGGCATGAATACCAGATTCATAGAAGAAGACTATGTGATAAACTACAAGCCCATGAGTAGACTAATTCTTGAAGAATTAAAAGGGGATGTTCTGACCTTAGTACCAATTGTACAAGAGGATACACCACAAGTCACTGCATCGTGTGTCACAGAAGATACATAGGTGGTACCTCGTCGTAGTGGGAGGGTTGTTAGTCAACCAGAATGATTCATGTTTTTGGGAGAGTATTTGGACTCGGTCCCTGGCGACCATGAATCAAGATCCCTGGACCTATGACGAGGAACATCCGCTTTGAAGAGATAATCTAGTCATATGGATTTATTCAAAGGACGGATGAGATTTGTGTATATAAGAAATGTGACGGAAACGTAGTGGTATTCTTGTACTATACGTAGATAATATGTCGTTAGTTGGCAACAATGACAAAGTATTATCAGATGTAAGAGTATGGTTGTCCAAACAGTCGATATGAAGGACTTGGGAGAAGCAGGGCACATCCTTAGCAATCAAAGTTCTAAGGGATCACCAGAGAAGGATGTTGTGCCTGTCCCAAGATTCAAACAGAGACAGTGTCTTAACTCGTTTTAGCATGGAAACCTCCAAGAAAGGTTTTGAACTTTTCAGTTGTGGAGCTACTCTATCTAAGGAGATATGTTTAGATTATCAAAAGAGAGAGAGCAGGTAATGGCGGTTCCTTTAGCATCGGCTATAGGAAGCCTCATGTATGCTAAAATCGAGACCAGATATCTGCTTTGCTGTGGGCATGGTTAGCAGATATCAGAGTAACCCAGGTTAAGGAAATTGGATTACGGTAAAAGCTTATATTATTGACTGAGAAGGACTAAGGATTATAAGCTGGTTTACCGGGGAGACCAATTCCCTATGGGTTATACGGATACAGACTTCCAGTCGGATAGGGGCAAACGTAAGAATTCCTCAGGGTTTTGTGTTTACTTTTAGGAGGTGGAGCCATAGGTTGGAGGAGTGTCGCGCAGTGGCTGCGTGATGGACTCCACCATGGAAGCTGAGTGAAGTGGCAGCCTCTGAGGCAGCCAAAGGAAACTACATGGTTCAAGAAACTCAAGATGGGCTTCAATGTGATTCCTGGTTTGCTCAAAGCTATCACATTTTGTTGTGATAAACAAACAGTGCAGTTGCAAGCTCGAAAGGAATCACGAACCCATAAGGCAAGTAAATACATAGAGCGCAAGTACCACCCAGGAGAGAAAAAGTTGTTGTTGCCTAGATTATATCAGAGGACAACCTAGGAGATCTTTTCTCTGAAGGCCTTGATAGCGAGAGCTTTAGGCATGTGAAGGATCAGGGAGTCAGATGTATAGCATTTTGAGAACAACAATGTCTTTAAGTATAAGTGGGAGATTGTAGGATGTGTATACTGAAAGACATGATTTCTCTATATGAACATCTTATTTTGAAAAGAGAATCACAACTACAGTAGGTGCCTGTTTATATTAGTACATGCATGATGTCCAATTACTTTGCATTGAAGATAACATGGTGTGTGGTGTCACACGGAAGATCATGTTATCAGCCCCTTGCTTAGTATAAATAAGAGGCCCACAACCGAAATGGAATTGGACAACCTATCGGAATGGTTGTACTGTAATTAGGTATGGTTGGTCTTGACCATAGAATTACACTAGTGTGCTATGAGTACATTGAGCAGGACCGAAGCCCGAGGTTATCCAATTTGTACTGACTCGATAATTGGATAGGACCTCAGTTTATATTATGGAATACGATCCCTTAATCCCGAAATAATATCGGACATATATTATTAATTATTATTTCTTTAATTTACCAATGGGCGAGATCTATTCTGTAAGATCGATAGACCCGGTAAGTTGGGAGATAATATTAATAATATGATGTGCCGATGATTATTGACAGAATCTGTGTCCTGGTAAGTCAGGTTGATGATGCCCCCTTGATGAGCTCAAAAGGTTCATCATGCTAAACCCTACAGGTGGATTTGATCCGACACGTTGATAAGGTTGAGTGGTACTAATCAAGGATCCAGAAGTTAATTAATTTAAATTGTCAGTAATTTAATTAATTAACGGGCATACGAGATCTTAAACACGGGGGGATGAATGACTCGTAATAAGTGAAGCCCATATGTAAATATGGGGGTTGGTGAGGTAATTCAATGGGTGCCCTTTAGTGGAATGGATCCTCATTAATGGACCGGGTTTGAATCCATTAGCAAGCCAAGATCTAACTCCTCCTCATGATCCCTACCGTATCCTATATATATCCCATGGTGGCATGGAACCAAGGATGATGATTGATTAATCTAATAGATCTCAAAACCCTAGCCTCTTTCCTCTCCTCCTGTCGTTCTCTCCCTCTCGGTGCACCGCTTAGCCTTGGAGACAGACGCAGTGGCCTCGTGAGGCATGCCTCACAGCTGCCTCACGAAGGAAGTTGCCGAGAGGCAACTGTCGTGAGGCCTCAGCCGTGAGGGGGCCGCCTCACAGAGGTAGTGGCCTCATGAGGCGTGCCTCACGGCTGCCTCACGAAGGCAGTTGACGAGAGGCCTAAGCCGTGAGGCCGACTGCCTCACAGAGGCAGTGGCCTCGTGAGGCGTGCCTCATGGCTGCCTCACTATGGTAGTTGCCGAGAGGCCTCAGCCGTGAGGCGGGTTACCTCACAGAGGAGGCAACTGCCGTGAGGCGTGAGGCCTCTGCCGTGAAGCGTGTCTCAATTGCTGTGGGGCAATTGAATTGCCTTGGCGGCAATTCAATTGCCTCGGCCATCAATTGAATTGCCTCGGCCGACAATTGGATTGTGGTGAGTTATCCTTGCGGAGGAGACCGTAAGTTTGCCTCGGTAACTTGTTTGGAGCGACAGCTAGTTGCCTCATGCTTGGGGCATGACAACCTTCTTCGAGTTACCTAGAAGAACACGAGTTGGTGTTGTGGAGTTGCTCAGAATACAAGTTGCTTATGTAACTTGGAGTTGCTCAGATCACAAGAACTCCAAGATACTCATTGTTTAGGTGCTGACAGTGGAGGAAAGAATCAATTGGGTTTGTGTTTGGATTATTTTGTCCTAGGAGCGGCCGGCGACATCCCTTTGGCAAGGGATTGGTTGGTGCAAGGAGAAGGGATCGACTTGGTGACCACGGGTCTTGGTAGATCGTTGCCCACACGACGTCCAAGAGGGGAGGGTCATACGGTAGAAGATCGTAAGGTAACGGAAGGTATATTCTTCCTTGGTTCCTTTCGTTCTTATTTGTGCTTTATTTATTTTCCTCATCATTTTATATTTGTTATTTAATTATTTTGATTGTGAATCATAGTTAATAATTATTTAACTGGACCCCGACCATAAACACAAAAGCCGACGATCAACTCGTCGCCTTTTCCGCGGTCGAAACGGTCGAGCAAATTACAAGGCCGATTTTGGTAATTGGCTAAGTTATAATTTGGATCATTCGATACGGCACGAGACAGTCGATGGGAGACGGGTCTCCACTCAGATTAATTTTTTAATCCATAGACGTGGAGAGGTCTCTTGGATCGACCAGGTATTCGGTGAGGAAACCCGCCAAGTCATACCCAACACTTAGTGTGTGACCCAATAGGTTCTCGTAACGTTGGCAACGTGCCTAAATCGCTTTAGACACATAAGCAATGAGCGGCAACTAGCAATGCATCATTGTTACCCAAGTAACAAGAAAAGTCGAGATCCGACTTAACCACCATGACTATGACAATGTATGACCTTGTCCTTCTATCCTCGATATCTAGATTGACCAATGAGGCATAGAATGTGTCATCCTCGATCAATCTTTGTGTGTCTTGATCCCCAAATAGACTTACTCAAACAAATGAGCTCAATATCTCAAAATGACTCATTTGAGCATGGTTATGCATTTTAGCAGTCCTACTGGATCAAGGGACCCACAGATATCACTCTCGTCATATGGGAGGGATAGATCTCATCTACATCACTCACATCCCTCCGCATAATTCATTATATACCTAGTGATCACCTTTATAGTCCACCCTGTTACGGGTGACGTTTGATGATACCAAAGTACATATCTTCTCATGTAGGGAACCGTAGTGACTTCAGGTCTAAGGACTATTTATACTAATAGTCACATGAGAAAGTTTATGACACTCATATGACAATCTATGAAACGTTCTCATGGCGGGTCAATTCAGTACACATTATCTAATATATACTCATGTGTCAACTTGATATCACATATCCATGACTTGTGAGCTCAAGTTATCAATTGACCTACATGCTAGTCTCCATGCATTAATATTGTCCTTGAATATTAATGCTTGACTAGGAATGATTTAGTATAGTGTTCTCTACATTATCTCACTATCGATTCAACCAATTGATATGATGTACATAAGAATCTACTACCCAAGGATATTATTATACTTAGTTATTTGGCACAAGTATAAAGTAAGTTTAATAACCAATCATATCTTTATTAATGATAGAATATGATACAAAAAGTCCCTAGTCAATCATCACATAATTCACTCTAGGGCTCCTACTAACATCCTAGTCAAGCATTTATATACAAGGATAATATTAATGCGTTAAGGCTAGCATGTAGGTCAATTGATAACTTAATCTTATAAGTCATAGATATAGGATATTAAATTGATACATGAGTATATATTAAAGAATATGTACTAAATTGACTTGTCATGAGATAGTTTCAAGAATTGTTATATGAGTGTCATAAACTTTCTCATAGTGACTATTGATATAAATAATCCTCAGACCTGAAGTCACTACGATTTTCTACATAAGAAGTTGTGTGCTTTGGTATCGACAAATAGACTTGTAACAGGGTAGACTATAAAGTCGATAACTAGATATACAACAAATTATGTGGAAGGATGTGAGTGATGTAGACGAGATCTATCCCTTTTAATGACGGAAGTGATATCTATAGACCCTTTAAGTAGGACTACTAAAGTGTATGGCCATGCTCAAATGAGATAATATTATATATTGAGTTTATTTGGTTGAGTAAGTTTACTTGAATATCAAGAAAAACAAACATTGATAAGAGTGTTGGTGCAAAGTGCATCAGTTATGAACAATCAACCTCTAGTGTTTTGATGTTTAACAATATACTAAGGTTTAGTCAAAATGATCAAAGGTTAAGCCAAATGGGACCTGATATTTGGTAGGGTAACCCAGGTTTAATCAGTTTGACAAAGGGTTAGCCAATCAGGACCAGATGTTTGGTAGGGTAAACCCACGTTTGATCAGTTTAACAAAGGGTAAACCCAGGTTTAATTCTTAATTTAAACAACTTAAATCATAATTAATTCTTAATTTAAACAACTTAAATCTTAATTTATTCTTAATTTAAACAACTTCATGTAGGATCGATGTCGTTGATAGAGAGAGGAGGGTGAATATCGACTTAAAAAATTCTTTGGAAGTACGTTGGAAAACTCCCATTGATCCTCTTTCTATCAGGTTACTACGTAGTGGAATAATAAAGAACGAAAACAAACAACACAATAAGACACGCGGGTTTTTACATGGTTCCCACCCCCAGGGTGTACGTCCAAAGCCTAAGCACTCAATAGTGAGTCCACTAGTGGTCTCCTTTCTGGACTTTTCGGAGGTGAAGAAACCCGTCTTACAGTTCATGTTTACAAGCAAAAGATAGTATATGAAATATAATTCGTAAATAAAACGCAAACTGAAAAACAACTCGGCCAACTTTGGAAGTCCGAAGTGCCGCGCACTTCTTCTTGGAGCCTCCTTGGTCACAGAGCTTTGTCTTAAGTGCATTTGCCTAGCACAGAATGACTTGGCGGATGTAGAAAGTGATGATCTGAGTTGAGGGGTTGAAGCCGCTTTTATAATAGCTTCTCGGGCACCCTAGAGGCCTTTGAGGCACCTCAGTATGGTCAAACTTAATCCGTAATCGCGAACTCTGCGGGGATGATAGGCTTCCTTCCCTGGCGCCGTCCGAGATGCCTGGGAAGACATAGGCGCCTGGGATGGGCCTGCCCTATCTAGGGCGCCCAACAAGCTGAGGCACCTGATTCAGGTTAGACACCCTGGATACTCTTCCCAGGTGTGTTTTCTCCTGCGCTTGCTTTCCTATCTTGCCTCCAACTCCAGGTACCTACAAGACAACAAACACAAGAGAAATATGAAAATAATCTTAGCCTTAAAGATTAGTTCTGACTTTAGATTTCACCCGAAACCCTAGGTCGAACCGACGCCTAATGTTTCCTTTCCCAGGGAACGCGTCCTCACCTACTCCACACTGGAGAAGTTGCGTTGGCCATCCGGAACCTCCGATTGGCTTTTACCTAGCCTCTGAGAACTCGAATCTTGAGACATCCGACCTCGACCCATCTTTACTTCTGTTCGCGATCCCCGCTCGACTAAAGCTTTTGCCAACCAGGACCTCCGGCTGGACTTTTTCTTGCCCTCCGAGAACTCGGATCTTGAGACGTCCGACCTCGACCCGTCTCTACTTCTGTCCAACAACCCTCGCTCGGCAAAGACTCCGTTGCCCGATCCCCGACCAGGACTTAGTGCTCAGTCCCCTGGACCAAGACTTCGTGCCCAGCTTCACTCACCAGAACTTAGTCCAACCTAGATTCACTCGCTAGCACCCATCTTCACTCACTAGGATTTAGTGTCCATCTTCACTCACCAGGACTTAGTCCAACCTAGCTTCACTTGCTAGGACCTAGCTTCACTCACCAGGATTTAGTGCCCAACCTAGCTTCCCTTGCTAGGACCCAGCTTCACTCGCCAGGGTTTCATCCATCACAATCACTCCTTTGCTAGTCATCATTATCCTAACTAGACTTCCTCCATCTTTCAGATAAATATAATCTCACACCTCAAGTCCGGTTTGGTTTACTCCCTTGGTCAAACAGACCAACCCTGGGTTCTGTTTCACTCTGCCAAACATCAGATCCTGTTTGGCTAACCCTTTGTCAACCTGATCAAACATGGGTTTACCCTACCAAACATCAAGTCCTGTTTGGCTAAACCCTTGATCAACTACACTAAACTTTTGGTGTATTTTTACTAACATCAGTATACTATTAAACATCGAAAAACTAGAGGAAGACATCACTGATACATCTTGCACCAACACTTCAATCTTAATTAATTCTTAATTTAAACAACTTCAATTTTAATTAATTCTCAACAACTCAAAATTTTATTTAATTCTAAAATTTAAAAAACTTACTTAATTTTTAATTAATTCTTAAATTTTAAATAATTCTCAACAACTTAAATTTTAATTAATTCTTAATTTTTTAATTAACACTTAACAACTTAAATTTTAATTAATTCTTAAATTTTAACAACTTAAATTTTAAATAACTATTAACAACTTAATCCTTAATTAATTCTTAACAAATTAATCCTTAACTAATTCTTAATAACTTAAATTTTAATTAGTTCTTAAATTTTAAATAACTCTTAACAACTTAAATTTTAATTAATCCTTAAATTTTAATCAATTCTTGACAACTTACATTTTAAATAACTCTTAACAACCTAAACTTTAAAAGACTTAAAATCTTGATTAATTCTTAAATCTTAATTAATCAATAATTCCACTTTAATAACAAATTCAATTCTTAATTCAACAAAATCCAGGAACTAAAATTCAAATTAATTACCTTCAGATACGAAACTAAATAAAATCCTACCTAACTGAAACCTTCAACTTAATAATAATAAATATGTCAAAGTGAGTTTATATATTCGCAGGGTTCACACGTTCTGTATCAAATCGAGAATTTGATACTTTATTAGAAACCTAATTAAAATGATTTGACTTGATTAATACATGCATAACTGCCACACCCATGCATCTGATTTAGAATGGCTAGATAGGCAAAAGATTGGAAGATTCTTGCCTTACATAGTACCAGGGTGGGGTGAGAAGATAGTACGTTAGGGAAGCTTGGTCTAGGAAGTCAGGAAAGGTAAGGAGTACCCGACTTGGTCAACCAAGCTAAGTGGAACTAGCCGAAGCTACCTCGCCACATCTTAGACTAGTTAGACCAGAGTTTCTTAAAAAGTAAATTAAAAGTATTAT
Organism: Boesenbergia rotunda; assembly: GCA_024364735.1. Lineage (NCBI taxonomy): Eukaryota > Viridiplantae > Streptophyta > Magnoliopsida > Zingiberales > Zingiberaceae > Boesenbergia > Boesenbergia rotunda. Next base: position 164,568 of record JAGFNQ010003287.1, read on the forward strand.
TTATTTAAAAGGCTTTGTAAGGAACGGGTTATTAATCCAATAAGGCTTAGGCCAAAGAAGGCCTCTGTGCCTCGCCAAGACCTGGAAGTCAATTATTAAAACTTTATCTTTAAGTTAATAATTGTTAAACTTAAATCTAACTCAAGATCAAGCAATCTATGAAATGAAATTGAGAAAAAATATTCAAAGCATCTCACAAAAGGCAACCATGCTTGCTTGTACTGTGATACTTAGAATGGGTGAGATGATAAGGACTAATCAATTAATAAACTTCTTTAAAAATAATTTCAAAATCTTTAGAATATTTTATTAAAAGCCTATTATCAAAATAATATTTAAACATAATAATGTTTTATTGAATTTCATGCTTGATTGAATGCTTACCTATAAATACATTTTCAAAAAATTATATATCTTTTTCGAAAATTAGTTTATACTTAGTCACAAACCTTCTAGTCCACACTAAAGTCCCTTAAGACACTTAGGTAGAGTTCCTTGTAGTTAACAAGGGTAGCCATAAGGTGTCAGGTTCAGGGGCAGTCTTATCTCTTTAATTCTTTTGAAAATTATTGTTTATTTTCGAAAATTTATCACCTTCAAAATAGTTTTTGCTAAAAAATTATTACGTCTTTCAAAATTCTTTTTGAAAATTCTTTTTTTAAAAAAGAGGTTATTATGCTTTTCAAAATATTTTTGGAAAAATACTTCTATAAATATTATCATATTCTTTCAAAAAAATTGTGATAATTGCTCTTCTGATTTGGATAAACTCTAACGACACAATAAGAAGTTTTTCTTTATAATCTACAAGAATTCCTAAGATTGTGTCAGGTTTAGGGGGAGTCCTAATCAAAAGAAATTAATGTATTTCTATTTATGAATATTTAAAAATATTTCATAAAATTTTTGTTGTAATTCTTTTCATTTGAATCAAACCCTAAGACTCAGAGGAAGATTAATTTGTAGTCAACAAACTTCCTAGGGCTGTGTCAGACATAGGGGGAGTTCAAATTAAAAGAACCATTAGAAGTTTCAAAGGTACTATATTTTCAAAAACTTCGAAATAACTATTAAATTTTTTTTTCATTTGAATTAAACCTTAAGACTCAAAGGAAGATCAACTTGTAGTCAACAAGCTTCCTAGGACTGTATCAGGTTTAAGGGGAGGTTCAAATTAAAAGAACAATTATTCTAAAAAAAATATTTTCAAAAAAAATATTTTTGTCTTTTGAATATTTCTGAAAATACTTTATCTTGAGTTTGGAAAAATCTCCAAGACACATAGGAAAGTTTTCCATGTAGTTAACAAGGTTTTCTAGGACTGTGTCAGATTAGAGAGGAATCCAATTCAAATAATATGTTATTTTCAAAAATCAAAATACTTTGAAAATACTTTATCTTGATTGAAAATCTCTAAGACACAGAAAATTTTCTTGTAGTCAACAAGATTCCTAGGAATGTGTTAGATTTAGGAAAATTTAAATCAATAAAGTAATTATCTTTTCAAATTTTAATCAAGTACTTAACATCTCTTAAAATATTTTCAGATAAGGTACTTGAATTTGCTAATAAAAAAGGTTTTTTTAAATTATATTTTCCCATAGAAACTTAAATATGTTAAAAATCATATTGTTGGTGCAAATCATTAACTTAAAATCTTTGTTATTATTCTTTATTTTCTTTTTCATGTGTGTCAAAGGGGGAGAGAGTACATAAGTCAGATTTTTTTTATTTCTCCCAAGTTTTAAACCTAGAACCCTTAGAGCTAACCTAACTTAAGATTATTGTCAAATATCAAAAAGGGGAAGATTGTTGGTGCAAGGTGTGTCAGTTATGAACAGTCCACCTCTACTGTTTCGATGTTTGTCAATTTACTAAGGTCTAGTCAAAATGATCAAGGGTTAAGCCAAACAGGACCTGATGTTTGGTAGGGTAACCCAGGTTTGATCAGTTTGACAAAGGGTTAGCCAAACAGGACTAGATGATTGGCAGAGACAATATACCATGGTTTATTCAAAATGATCAAGGATTAAGCCAAACAAAACCTGATGTTTGGTAGGGTAAACTCAGGTTTGATCAATTTGACAAAGGGTTAGCCAAATAGGATATGATGTTTGGCTGATTGAATAGAACCCAGGGATGGTCAGGTTTACCAAGGGATTAAACTAAACTAAACTTGAGGTATGCGATTATACTTACCTGAAGGTTGGAAGAAGTCTAGTCAGAATTAAGATGACTAGCAAAAAAATCTTGATGAGTGAAGCTGGGTCCTAGTGAGTGTAGCTAGGTGGAAGAAATCCTAGTGAGTGAAGCTAGGTGGAAGAAATCCTGGTGAGTGATGCTGGGTCCTAGTGAGTGAAGCTAGGTGGAAGAAATCCTTGTGAGTGAAGCTAGACAAGAAGTCTTGATCTAGGGGGGTTGAGCACAATGTCCTGGTTCGGGGAATTGGGTACGAAGTCCTAGTTGGGGATCGGGAAACGGAGTCTTAGCCGAGCAAGGACTGCGGATAGAAGTAGAGACGGGTCAAGGATCGGACGTCTCGAGATCCAGGAGTCTCGGAGGCCGAGCATGAAGTCTTGGTTCGGGGGACCAAGCAAATGACTTAGCCGAGTGGGGATCGCGGGCAGAAGTAGAGACGAGTCAAGGTCGGACATCTCGAGATCCGAGTTCTCGGAGGCTAAGCAAAAGTCCAATCGGAGGTCCCGGTTGGCAAAGGGTAACTTCTCCAGGATGGAGTAGTTGAGGACACATTCCCCGGGAAAGGGAACAGTAGGCGTCAGTTCGACCTAGGATTTCTGTTGAAATCCAATAGTCATAACCAATAAACTAAGGCATAAGATTGTTTGTATGTTTGTTGTGTGTTTTGTTGTCTTGCAGGTACCTAGAGTTAGAGGCTAGATAGGAAATCAAACACAAAACAAACAAGACTTGGTAACACAGGCGCCTGAAGCTTACCAAGCACCTGAGTGTTATTAGGGGCCTGGGAAGGGCATTTCATCCCTGCGCCAATTTCGCCTCTATGGATCAAGTTTTGACTGTATATGAGGCACCCTAGAGGCTTATCAGGTGCCCAAGATGCTAGTATAAAAAGGGGTTTGACACCTCACTTCAGATCTCTAAGTTTTCAATCTGTCTATTCATTCTGTGCAAAGCAAAAGTGCTCAAGGTGAAGCTCTGCGACCAAGGAGGCTCTAGGAGGAAGTGTGCGATACTTTGGAGTTCCAAATTGGTTGGGATCGTCAAGATTGTTTGGTTTGCTTTTTATAAGTTGTAATTATTCTTTATATTTGTGTTTTCATTTCAAATTGTAAGACGGGGTTTCTCCGCCTCTAGAAATTTCAGAAAGGAGACCAATAGTGGACTTACGCCGAGTACATAGGTCTTGGACATACTGACCTTGGGGGGTTGGAATTCAAGTAAATAAATCTTGTGTGTATACTGTCTGTTATGTTTATTTTATTTTCCACTACGTACTAACACTTTGATAGAAAGATGATCGAACGGATGATGAAGTTCATCGACCAGCGCCGATCCTACAAAGAGGATGCCACAGTCTATGCCTCCTGATCAATCTAGATATCAAGGATAGAATAATAAAGTCATATAAGATAATAGACATGGAATGGTTAGGTCGAATCTCGACATTCTCATCACTTGGGTAGTAATGATGCATTACTAGATGCTACTAATTGCTTATGTATCTAATGTAGTTTAGATACATTGCCAACATTACGAGAGTTTATTGGGTTACAGACAAAGACCTTGTTGTTTCAGAGATACGTTGATTTTAGTTTAACTAAAATATGGTGAAGTCTAGTATGAAATTGAATTAATTGAGTTAGACTCAAATGAATCCAATTGGATTATGAGATTGAGTGTAATCTGAGTTAGACTCATTTGGATTAGACTCTACCACTTAATAAGGGATAATATTCATTAAAAGGTTTAATGAAGCATTATTCAATAGGAAGATAAAATGGCAAAGCCTTTGGTATTCATTGGATGAATACAAAAGCTTAAAACCCTTGGCATTCATCATGATTAATGGTGCATTAATCAAAAGGAATACCAAGAGGCAAAAATCTTTTCTATTCATTAGATGAATACAAAAGACATGATTTTAATGATATGATAAGTTAGCTGATAATCTTCTTCCTCCTCTCCCCTTCTCTTGGCTGAAACCTCCTTCTTGGTTTTTGGCTTGCTTTTGGTTGAACCTGTTGGGACCGGGTGCATGTTTACAAGGATACGGGTTCGTAAAATTTTAAATTTTTACGTGCAGCGGAAGAATTAGCACAAAATAATTTCTTAAATTATTTTTAACTGCGTATCTAGCATGCGACCTTATGATGTGTTGACATGATCATAAATTAAAACATTACGGAAAAGTAAACTAATTTACTAAGTACCTCGCGTAACTCGAAGTAAGGGACGAGATCCAACCGTAGCGCCCCTTGGAAGCTCCGCCTCTATTCGCGTCCACGCCGAGTTCTCTTCGGGATGACTTCGCAAAGTCATGAGTTTTGTGCCGACGAGAACTACTAGATTCTCCAAAGGCACAACTAGAAGAACAAGAGAGAAGAAAGGAAACTAACCACCAAGTTAACGGAATTAAAATTCCGGGAAGGAAGGAGATGTAATCCGCTTCTTCTTCTTCTTGGTTGGCTTCTCCTTTGTGTTGTTGGCTCACGGCAACTAATGGAGAAGATGGTGTGCCGGCCCTTGGAGGCAAGGGGCGCCGGCCCTAGGAGTTGCTAGGGGCACCGGCCCTAAGGGGAAGAGAGAAGAGAGAATAAGAGAGAGGGAGAGAATTAAATCTCTTGGTTGCACTCAATTCGAATTAAGGGCTTGCCTTTGGTTCCTTTATATAGTAGCATCTCCCTTGCCAAGTCTCCCTCTTAACGGAATTAACGGAATTAGTTATCATAAGAAATTTATCCTATAAATTCTCTTATAAATTATTCCGTTTAAACCAAGTTTTATTATAACTAACTTTATAATAAAACAAATACTTCTTCTCCTTTTATTATGGAATAAATTTTATAAGAAATTTATAAACTTTCTTATTATGGAAAAATCAATTCATAATTGATTTTATAAAATTAAAATAAACCATTTCATGGATCATTTTAATTTCCATAAAAGAATAAATTTCTATAAATTTATTTATATAAATTTCTTTACACAAATTTATTTATCCATAATTTATAAAACAAATCGCGCTAGATTTATTTTATTATTTAAACCAAATAAATTGGTTTATCCCCTTGATGTGGCCAGCCAAACCAAAGGGGTTTGGCACCCTCTTTGGCCGGCTAAACCGAGCCGAACCAACGCGAATTAAACTCATTTAATTCGCCCAATAAGCCTTCAAAAGACTTAGCCATTTTTAGTTTCCGTTGCGCCTCTGATTAACTCAGATTCGACTTATTTCTCTTGATTGGAAAATCCAATTTTCAACTCGTTTTAAATCCCTCAGATTACTCGTAGTGCGTGTGACTAAATAGGCTTTCGATTTATGTTGGCCGTCTATAATCAACCAATTATAGAACGATCATGAGTGGCACCTAATAGTACATCATGACCCCCAATTAATCGAAAGATCAACGGTTTGACCTCAGAAGAAATTTTGAAACCCTTCAGCAGCTTTAATAAATCGTGCCTCATTCCCCTCACCATCTTATACCCACTTGGTTTAGGACATGGTCTGTTTGTGTCAGTCCCCACTAGACTGACTACGTCACACCTAGCCCAAGTAGTGTCATTCTCGTCCTTTGGATTTCTAATTACTCTCATGTATTTTAGAGACTCGCACTCTAATCATGATATGCTCTAGCCAGAGGCTTTGAGTAACAATCCGACGATAGGCCTGGGTATACATCTCCTCGCAAGGAGTGGTGAATCCTTTGTAGGCTGTTCAAACATCTTCAGGCACTTCGGCTTATACCCAATCATCCTGGGTCCACAACTCCTAGGAGATGCTTGCTTAAGATGTTAAAGTATAAGTCTACATGACCAAGATGACTTGAACACCGCAAGTCAAAGGAACATCGCACTTAAGCTGCAGTAAGAACTTCATTGACATATCTATATAGATAACCATATGAAGTCTTACAGCTAGTCACTCCAATGAACTAGTTCCCTTAACTATCATTCATGTTTATCTCCAGACATCCCAATGTCACCAGCCAGTGAGAATTAGCTGATTAGAGAATAACCCAAGCTAGTCTCAACAGAATTGATAGTGTCCGTTTTTATCAATTCATCGACTAGGGATATTTTCAATACTTCACAATAACACATGTAGAGATAATCACTAGTTGTGATCCCATCACAAATTCTCTTATGCTGTGAATTGTATTGCGGACATTCAGTAGATGAGTTTAAGATCCCAATCAAATACACGAACATGTATACTCAAATAGTGAATTATCATTTATTAAAATAAATGTTTACAATCATAAGGCGATTGCCTTAGGACACTTCTCTCATATCACTAACAAACTCCCACTTGGCCTAATGCCAATCGCTACGGTATCCAATACCACAGGCTCTAACATGACCTTCAAACTTGTTCTGAGGCAAGGCCTTAGTTAAAGGATCCGCTAAATTCCTTTCAGTGGGAATTTTCTCAATTTGTATGTCATTCCTACTTATAATCTCTCTGATCAGATGATAGCGGCGAAGCACGTGTTTGGATCGCAGATGAGACCTTGGTTCCTTTGCTTGTGCAATAGCTCCATTGTTGTCGTAGTAAACCGGCACTGCTTCATCAATGGTTGGAACCACGCCAAGTTTGGAGACGAACTTCTTGATCCAGACTGCTTCCTTTGCTGCTTCCGAAGCTGCGATATATTCCGCTTCCGTGGTAGAATCCGCTGCGGTGTCTTGTTTGGAACTTTTCCAACTTACTGCGCCTCCATTCAAAGTAAATACGTATCCAGACTGAGATTTGAAGTCATGCTTATCTGTCTGGAAACTGGCATCTGTATACCCACGTATTACCATATCTCCTTCTCCATATATTAGGAACACATCCTTAGTTCTTCTTAAGTACTTAAGGATTTCCTTAACAGCCGCCCAATGATCCATTCCTGGATCCGACTGGTATATGCTTGTGACGCTCAAAGCATACGATACATCGGGCCTAGTACATAACATAGCATACATGATAGATCCTATCGCGGATGCATAGGGAATCTTATTCATGCAAATCCTCTCGTCTTCTATGCGCGGACACATAGACTTTGAAAGGTTGATCCCATGCCTGATGGGAAGGTAACCTTTCTTGCATTCCGACATGCTAAACCTTTTTAGCACTCGGTCTATATATGTAGACTGCGAAAGACCAAGCAACCGTTTTGATCTATCTCTATAGATTCTAATCCCAAGGATATAGGTTGCTTCTCCGAGGTCTTTCATGGAGAAAGTTTTGGACACCAAATTTTAACTATCTGTAAGACTGATATATCGTTTCCTATAAGTAATATGTCATCGACATATAATACTAGGAAAACGACTGCACTCCCACTAACCTTCTTGTACACACAAGGTTCGTTAGGATTTTGTGGGAAATCAAACTCTTTGATAGTCTCATCAAAACGGATGTTCCAGCTCCTAGATGCTTGCTTCAGTCCATATATGGATCGTCGAAGCTTGAATACTTTGGTTTTATCAACCGAAGTGAATCCTTCAGGTTGTATCATGTATACATCCTCAAGCAGGTTTCCATTAAGGAAAGCTGTTTTCACATCCATTTGCCATATCTCATAATCATAATGAGCTGCTATGGCTAGGAGCATCCGAATGGATTTAAGCATAGCTACTGGCGAGTAGGTTTCGTCATAATCAATTCCTTGTTTTGACGATATCCTTTTGCCACTAATCTAGCATTAAAGGTAACTACATTACCTTCCATGTCGGTTTTCTTCTTGAAAACCCACTTGCACCCTATGGGTTTAATCCCTTCAGGTGGGTTAACCAAGTCCCATACTTGGTTTTCGTATATGGAATCCATTTCCGACTTCATGGCCTCAAGCCATTTGTCCCTTTCTAAACTTTTCAGAACATCTTCATAACTGATAGGTTCATCATCGCTTATGAGTAACACGTCGTTCGATTCACTTATGAGAAATCCGTATCTCTCTGGAATATTGTGTGTCCTATCAGATCTACGAAGAGGTGGTGTAGTTTTAGGTTCAATTGATAGCTCATCATTATGAGTTATTGGTTGTGGGTCTAAACTAGGTGTCTCTGTAATGTCTATTGGAGTTTCTTGAACTTCATCAAGTTCAATGCCACTCCCACTGTTTTCTTGTAAAAGAAATTTTTTTTCCAGAAATACAGCATGCCTTGAAACAAACACCTTTTGTTCCAAGGGATGATAGAATTGGTAACCCTTCGTTTCCTTAGGGTATCCAATAAATAGACATTTATCAGACTTAGCATCCAATTTGTCTGATACAATCCGGTTCACATAAGCAGGACAACCCTATATCTTAAGGTGAGTTAAGTGGGGTTTCTTACTATTCCATGTCTCATATGGAGTAGTAGAGACTACCTTGGTCGGGACTCTGTTTAGCAAGTAAACAGCTGTCCTTAGTGCATAGCCCCAAAAGGATTTTGGAAGAGTTGCATGATTCATCATCGACCTAACCATGTCCATCAAGGTTCGGTTGTGCCTCTCAGATACACCATTATGCTGTGGTGTATACGGCGGAGTCCATTGGGACAATATTCCATTGTCCCTAAGATAATCATGAAACTCTTGACTTAAGTATTCACCACCCCGATCGGATCGAAGTATCTTAATACTTTTGCCAAGCTGTTTCTCTACTTCATTTCTGAACTCTTTGAATTTCTCAAAGGCTTCAAATTTATGTTTCATCAAGAACACATACCCGAATCGTGAGTGATCATCGATAAATGTGATGAAGTAGCTATAGCCTCCTTGTGCAAGAGTTGACATTGGTCCACATATATCAGTATGTATTAGACCAAGCAATTCTCCCACTGGATTACCTTTTCCGGAAAAGGGTAATTAGGTCATCTTGCCTTTTAAGCATGATTCGCATGTATCAAATGAATCGGGTTCAAATGATTCCAAAATTCCACATCGGTGTAATTTGGTCATGCGTTTCTTACTTACATGGCCAAGACGACAATGCCACGTGTAGGAGTCTATTCGATTATCTATTCTAGCACGTTTGTTGCTAACTTCGATATTGAAAACGTCACTAGATAAATCTAACGTGTAGATACCATTGCACAAAGTTTCATTCCCATAAAGAACGCCATTTAAAGTTATGTAACAATAATTGTTACTAAAAGTTAAATGATAACCCTTTTCATTCAAATATGAAATAGATACAATGTTCTTTATTAACGAAGGAACGAAATAACAATTATCCAATTCTAAGACACGTCCAGTAGGGAGCTTTAGCAAATATGTTCCGATGGCAACAGCAGCAATCTTTGCTCCATTTCCAACTTGCAAATTCGCTTCTCCTTTGACGAGTCTTCTTCTATTCCTTAGCCCCTGTATGTCATTACATATATGTGAGCTACACCCAGTATCAAGTACCCAGGTGTTTGAGGAAATAGAGTGACATTCAATAACGAAGATACTTGAAGAGGATGGGGCATCGGATGCCTTCTCTTTCAAGGACTCAAGATAAACCTTGTAGTTTCTTCGCCAGTGACCCTCCTTGCCATAGTGATGGCAAGTGTCTTTTAGGGTATTTTCAGTCTTTTTGGCCTTTTTCTTCTTTCCCTTATTCTGTTCTTTGGCCTTCCTCTTAGAACCTTTCTTCAAGGAACCAACTACAGTACCGTCTTTTGATCCTGCTTCACAAAAGGCTCTACAGTCTTCAGCAGGTTGAGCAACTTAGGAAACTGGTCTGGAGTTGCAATTTCAGGAGGACGGTTGGGAAGTTGATCTTCAAGGACATAAGGAAGCTTCTCTGCCTTGAGGACTATCCTCAGGTTTCGAAGCCAGTCCATGAAGTTTGGCCCAGTCAGTTTATTGGTGTCCAAAATGGAACGCAAATTCAGAGAAGACATGATCGAGTGATTATCCTAGAAATACAAATTGAGCTTATGTGAGAAGAATGATTAAAGAATGTATCAACATACATTAATAAAATCCTATTTATTTTTCGAATTGAATAACCCTTTTTATCAATTCGGGAGATCGTAGGAACATCTCCAAATAGGTTGATATCCAACCATAGATAAGAACAACCATGACTGTGGCCATCAAGTTTTTCTTAGCTATGAAGGTAGGTAATTATACCGATTATATATCACATATATGTAACTATCACATTATGCTATCAACTAATTGAATGTTTGCATAAAACATTGGGTTGTTAACTCATTAACAAGTATGCAACAATATACATAGCACCCAACTGCACCTCTCTTTACATCGACCTTGGCTGTGGCACAACAAATCGATGCTCCAAGCTTAAGGCTGACCCATTAATCAAGAAATAGTTTTAATATGGTTGGAGCTCATTTCAAAC